>CANUEP010083107.1:0-47066 GCA_947857235.1 Jatropha podagrica | reverse complement strand
AAAAAAAAAACAACCCACACAACAAAAAAAAAAAAAAAAAAAAAAAAAAAAAAAAAAAAAAAAAAAAGAAAAAAGCTCATCTATGGAACTGCCAAATTGGAGTCAATTTGGATATTTTAAAAGCAACTTTTACCTGAAAATGCTGCCTGGTTAGAGGCTGATGTTAATTACAGATTGATTGACTTGCCTAGATCAGGTCTATGAGTCCATTCATGAACCAAACCAAAAAGTAAGTTTTTGAGAAAAAGAATGTATTTCTGACCATTCACTAGAAAAAAAAAGATAAAATAAGAACCATATTTAAAAAAAAAAAAACCCTTTATTTTCATTGTTTTAGTCCACAGGTTAAGAGTTAGCCTGTTGACCAAATCCAGAAAAATCTAATCCTTGCCAAAATTTGGCCATTGAGAAAAGAGAAAAGAAAAGCATGTTATACTTTGATAAGACACTTGGCATGGAGTGGTAAGCATTTATATTTCCAGTTTCTATATAATAAAATCATAAATAAAATTAGAAAGTTAGGATTGTACTGTTCTTGTGAAGTATGAAGGCCCAAATCCTTGCTGAAGCATGCACACAACATATCCAGCCACGGCAGCACCAACAACCAGAAGGATATCTGCCAAAAGACTCAGTGATGACAGTGTTTGTTTCATTTCTTTGATGTCAAAGCAACATAACTATGACAAGAACAAAAAACCACTTTTTCTCTTCTGTTTTTCCTTTTAAGAGAAAATACACTCAGGATATGCATCTCAACCACACGCCAAAAAAACCAAATGTTGGATACGGCAACATTCAGCTGGAATCAAATTTGCTTCCAGATTTAGTACTTTCTTTTCTTAAGGAATACAATAATGTGGAAATAATAAGTTAGGAACATAATTTCTGGAAAAATCTCACCTACAGCGATGTCCTTAATAATGCAGCATATATGATGTGGAATCACATAGGAAGGAAAATTGTATGAAAATAAAGGATGCACCATGTTCAATAGAGAATCAAAATATGAGTAAGGCTAAGTTCTAAATATAGTGCAAGTACTTTGTTCCAAAATCATATTAGTCAAATGAAATGTGACCAAACCTGTGAAAGTAATCGAGCTGGACTCATAATCACAATCTTCTTGGTTGAGAGAGATTTGTCGAAGAGCAGCATTTCCTCTATCAACAACTAACAGGGAGCAAGTGGAATGAACATATACCACATCAAAATCGGATGAGAACTTTGCATCCTCACTGGGTCCATCCCTGTATCCTGCAACGTTTGATTTTCCACCAGCAATGGTTGTGACTCCTGGCAAACAATTTCACACTCAACATCTTTGTATCGTTTAAATATTCAAGGTTTTTAACTTCAAAGATGTTCCATGACCTAGATACAAATAATCAGACTTAAAATCTGCAAATGGTTTAGATGTCTACATGGAAGTACATGTTCAAAATGCAGTCCAACTGCATTATCCTTTTAAAGGGGGTTGATCAGCAAAACAAACAATTAACAAAATGGTTGATTAACAAAATGGAATTCACAGGCAAGGGTCTGATAAAAAAAAAAAAACTGCACCTACCGGCATCTCCAATCTTTCTGATAGCAAGATTCAAGGTATCAGCAACATAAACATTCCCTTTATCATCCATGGTTACACCTTTGGGATGATTAAAACGAGCTTCATTTGACTTTCCATCCACATGCCCTGTATAACCCTGAAATGAGCCAGCTACCAATCTTGCCCTACTGTCTGCAAGAATAATAAAAATATCATATGAATGATCCCCAAAAAGAAAACCATTAACTTGAAAAATTATATCCAATATAATTCCTTCAGTTCACAGATTTGACAATTCCCCTTTTCTCATCAAGTAAACAACGGCCTACATACAAGTGCATTTCCCCACTTTGGAGCTATGGTGAATAGGTATCAGTAGTTCTAGAAGCAAACTTCATGTTGATATTTTGAATCTAGAGTATCAGTTATTTTAGTTGCAGTATATGGCTTTTTATTAATAAAATTCCTGTGTTTTCAATTCAAAAGGAAAATGGGCCGCTACCTGGCTACTAGTTCCAAACTGGATTGACCATGAAGTGCTACAAGACGGAGAAAAAAAAAATTGCATCCCTTTAGAAACAAGAGCGCAAATTGACCCAGAAAATGTTCTGCTCACACCAGGAGCTGAATTATACTTATATCAAGTAGGTGTTACATTCTGAGAAAAAAATTTAGTTGAATAAACTAAATATTGCATTGTGGCCGCAGAAGCTAACAAATTAACGACCTATGATAACAGATATTAACCATTTTCTAACCATCAAACATGCCTGAAATCATTAAATTAAGAGAGAGGAAGGGGAAGGAGAAAACGCACATTGGGACAAGGGTGGAGTAATTTTAACAATGTTGCTATTAACTTCATCAACAGCATATAGTTCACCATCCTCAGAAACACGGATTTTATAAGGAACAACTCCAATTTCATTTCCTTCCACCACAGTCTCAACTAAGTACCCATCTTCAAATTGAAGAACATTCCCATCTGCTTTTAGAACAATAAACCAGATGATAAATTATTAGCACCTTCATCATTAACTAGCAAAACATAATTTCCTCTTTCTAAAGAAACCAAAAATTACCTGATTGGGGTGTTTTGGAGGATGATCTTGCAGTCCATTTGAGAAGAGAAGATAAGTGTTTAATTAATGGCCCTGAGTACCAAAAATTTAAAAACAAAAAAAAAAGAAAGAAAATTGAACTATAGAACAGATAAAGAGAGAGGAAAAAGAATACCCATTAAGCAACTATATCATATAAAAAATTTGAACACAATTTCATAACTAATTAAGAGACAGAAAAAAGGGTTATTCTGGAATTGGGAATACAGCTAAAAGTAAGTGGCAACGCAGAAAAACATAAAGGGAAAGATTAGTAAATGTGAGTGAAAATAAAGCATACCATTAACTAAACAGATCAAAAGAATCAATAGAGAGAGAAAGAGAGAAGGACCTGCAGGAGCAGCATGAGCTTGAAATTGACGAGAACAAGCAACAAAAAGTGTTAGAACAGAAACAAAATAGAGATGAGATCTTCTCATCTCTCCCAAAACAAGCTAAACTTAGAGAAAGGACAGTTGATAGTTTATAATGGGTTAGATTCTCAAGAGAGCAGACACTGGTTTTAGCCCCAGCCGTGCAGTGCTCGTTGCTAGTACAGCACTTGGTGGTGGTCTTGAAGCAGCAAAGGGAAGTGCCAAAGGCAGCTTTTCTCTCTCTAATTACAGGTACCCTTTTCCCCTTTTCTTTTTTTTTAAATAAAAGTTCTTTATATTTAAGCCTTTTTTTTTTTCAGATACTTAAAATAGAGGCTCGATCGATCTATTTTCGCACGTAATAAAAAGATAGAAGCGAGTTTAGCTTTTCAATAAGGGTAAAAAAAAGACAAAAAGAAATGTGGGCGTACACGTGGATATAACTCCGGAAAAAAAAATATTGTTTTTAATCTGTATAAGATAATCTAGAAATTCTTTGCGCTTTGTTTGGACAGAGAGAGGGAGGGAGGGAGGGAGGAACGATTAAAGTATGGTAGAAAAAATATGGTAAATCTCTTTTTGTATTTGTGGAATGATATAGTAAATAAAGGTAAATATAAATATTATGAAAATAATATTTATAAATATAATTATAGATAATTTTTAAAATTAAATTTTTAACCATACTTATATCCCAATTCAGAACGCTGAAAATTGATATATTTTGACAAATTTTTGACTTTTTAAATAACTTTCAAAAAATCACAGTATCCATTAAATTCTCTTTCCAAACGACTAAATAACTCTCTCTCTCTCTGCCTTACTTTACTTCCCAAACTTATCAAATATCCTTCATCCAAGCAATTTGTTAATGTTTATTTTCTATTCTTATCTACTCCTCTACCCTTCGAGGAGGTTCACCTCTCTCAAAAATCCATCATCATGTTATAGCCTATAGTTGTACAATTAGGGATGTAAATGAATCGAGCTCGTAAGTTATTAGAGCTCGGCTCGAAAAAAGTTTGAAAAAGTTCGCTCGAATCGAGCTCGAGCCTGTTCGTTTAGCAATTAAGTTAAGCTTGAGTCTAACGATATTCAGTTCGAAAGTTCGTCAAACCTTATTGAGATCATATACATATATAAAAAAATAATAATAATAACATTTTAAATTACTCGAGTTTAGAGCTTAAAATTTTTTAGTTGAATTCGAGGCTGATGTCGAGCTCAAACCGAACCAATCCCAAGCTTTCGTGGAGTCAATCTCAAGCCTAAATTTTCAAGCACATTGAGTTTTTAACCGAACTAAATTCTATCAAACTGAACTTCGAGCCTGACAAGTTCAAGCTCGCTTCATTTACACCTATTACGTACAATGTTAGATAGGAGCATTTCACAAATTTACTCATTTATTTTATATAAAAACCTTATAATATCTCATTTTTTCACTCTTACCAATTAAACACTTTAATTTATCAAATTATACTCGTTAAATATTTCAACTTTTAAAAGTTATTCTATTGAATATTTAGACTTATAAAATTACATTGATTAAATATTTACTGAATAGTAAAAAATTAAAGATTATTATTTTAAAAACTATACTAATCAAACACCAAGTGAATTTTTACACATAAATGCTAAAAACATGAAAAAAAAAATAATATTGTCAAAATTTGTAACTCAGTAAATTTTCATGGCAGATAAGGAGTAGAGCATATGAAGTCTTATTAAAGAATATAATGTATTTCCAGTATCTAGTTCTTTGAGCCTCACATGGCGTTCTTTCTTCTCTGAGAATTGTTTCAATCAAAACTCCTTATTGAACTAATCTCCTCTCATTCATATATAATCCAAGACCTACATTAATTAATACCTAGCTTTCTTTTTTATTTTGCTGTATGAGATTTGATAGCAACTGCGTCTAATTTGTTCTTCGTAAAGCATATCTATGTAGAGTCTTTCATCTCTCACTCGAAGCTTATAAATTTCTTCGATCGAATATTAAACTATCCAACAAAACTATGTTGTTGCCTCCTCTGCTTTTTCTTAGATCATTTCTCTTAAAAACAGTTTAGACTTAGATTTCTTAAAACCATCTCTCTGGTCTGTATCTTCTTCTTTACACAAAAGAAAAACGTAATTTTTTTTTTATGTCGATTTCATCTTCAAAAATTTTCTTCCACAGTATACAAATCATATTATTCTCTAGAATCTTTTTATTATTGATTGATGATGAAAGAAATGATTCTGTTTACTTGATGCTTGACGCTTGACTTCTATTTTTTGAGTTTCTTTTTCTCCTTTGATTTTCCTCTCCTGCTTCTATTCATTTTCTTTCTAGTATCCATTTATTTTGCTTCAATTGTAATAGTTTAAACGGAACTTTGATTCTTTTTTAGTGATCAAAAAATTGATAATTAAAAAGGAAAAAAACAAAAATAATTTTGAAAAATTGATGAAAGAAATAATTTTATTTCATAAATAAATAAAATTTTATTTATGAAATGCTCGATATTGAGGTTTGGATAAGATTTTATATTATTAATATCTTTCATTTTAAATTCTTCATTTGAAGAATTTATAATATTAGTAAGCTCCTCAGGAGTTTTAAAAATATTAATAATCAAATAATGATAATTTTATAGTCAAATATTTTTATAAAAATTCGTGAACATATAATAATATTATTATAATATTCTTTCAAATAAAAAATTCACTGATCAAAATATCACCTTATTCATCAAAGTATATAAATGAAATATAAAAAATATGAAAGTGTGTGACTTTCAACAAAATAATATTATAAATATAATATAATAATATAATAATTTCTCAGCTATAAATATCATTAAGGTGATTATATTATGTGTATTGAGATTTTTTTTAATCCATATAGAATCTTTAATATATTTATCGCGATCTCGATTTGTTTCCTTAAGCATTTTTTAATATTTCATGTATATCATTATTCATTAATTCATATAAAGCTCTATATAATTTAATTGAATAAATTTTTCAAAAATTTAATTTTATATTTTAAACAACTAAAAACTTTCATAGATTTTCATATAAATATCTACATCAAGTAAGGAAGTGAGCCATGTAAATAGGTCATCACTAATCAATTAGACATGTATTGAGTTTGCATGAATTACCAGACTAATCAAGTATCAAATTATAATTGCACCCACCACATGAGGACATTTATAATCATTTCCAATGCTTTGCGAAACACTTGTGCAACAAGTTGTGTTATATTTTAAGACTCCATTTCAATTTCGCATAAAGATAAATTTGTATCTTTACTGGCTTGACATCTCACGCTCAAATTAAAATTTTAAAACTTTACTTTTCAAGTAAATTAAATACTATATGCATCGTTTTATTTTTAACCAATGAAATTTAATCTATATTCTCCAATTTACTAAACTCAATATCCTCATAATTTTTTACAAAGTTATGCGCTATATCATAAAAATATTGTCAATATTTCTTTTATATTAGTTTTCTCTCGTTCTGATATGACATAATTTATAGAGATTTGATAATTTTCATTTATTTTCAAGAAACTTATTAATTATGTCTAGAATCTTTCTAAATTTTACTTTTCTAGAACTTGACCATCTTGAATATTTACTTACTTTCTTTGATTTTTATCTTTAGAACCAATTTATCATACTTCAGGCATGTCGTAGATTTATTAGCATAGATAGTTTATCCTTTAGGGACTTCAATTCTAATACGAACATTTATAACTAATATGTGACATTTAGTTATCTCATTTTGGATAAATTTACAATATTTTTGTAAATAAATTATTTTTTAAAATTTTAAATGTACACATGAGGATTAAGATATAATAATGATAATTTTTTTTAATTAATTTATTCTTTTAGCTGTTTATTTTCTTTCCAAGATCCATAACAATTAGCAAATTTGACCATAAATAACTTTTTTATTCGAAAGTTCTAAATAAATAGATATAAATTCAAACTTGACATATTTTCCAACCTCCTTTGAGGATCCATCCTAGTGCAATGTGGTGGAACAATTAGAATATGTACCGCATATTTAAAAAATTCTTCAACGGGTAATATTTGATTCTTGATCAAAATCAACTATAAAGAAGAGAACTTATAATAATGTATTGACATTATGCGAGTAAGTGCCACTACAAGTAATAACATGTCTCTCTACAAAAATAGGAAGCTTCGTTCTCATAATATTTATTTTGTAATTAATTGCAATCATTTAACAAATAAATATACTAAATCATTTTGAGCATAAATAAAAGCAATAATTGATTGCCTTATAATTATTTCACTTAACACATATTCTCTAAAAAATTCAAATTAAAAAGAGCCGTAGGAACTGGAAGTCAAACAATAAAAGTAATGATTATGGCTTTCGAGTTTCCATATATGGCCTAATTACATCAAATAAATAATATTAGCAAATTAACTTACCCGTATCAATATATTATAAAATCCCATATCACAATTACATCTTTAGTGATCTTAGCTTTAATCAAAACTGTGACTTAAAAAGAAAATTTACTCGTAACAGATCTAAACAAATAATCTAAAAACAAAAACATTCCATTAAAAGAATAAATTAAAAGTAAATAAATTATAAATGGACAGCATTAAAGGAAAATAATAATCGAAAAAAGAAATCAATCACATTTGTCTCTTAGTTTTGAAAATAACCGGACTAACAAAATAAAATTAAATAATAATACAATTTTCAAATAGGCATAAACAATTACTTTTGTTATGGAAACAAATTTAAACGCAACAACCTTAAGATTGTTGTCACAAACTATAATTTATTCTCACATTAGGCGATTTGAATAAATCATTAAGATTATGTTTGGTCGGATATAATATAATATAGTGTAATTAAAGATGTAATGTAATGAAAAATGTAATGGAATAGAATATAATTAAAATTTTACTATCTTGTTTAATAATATAATTAATTGCAATGTAATCGTCATTTTATTTTTATATTTATTTGTGATGGAGCGGCAGTGGTGATAATGGAGCAATGATGGTGGAGCGAAGATGAAACAATAATAGTGGTAGTGATTAAGCGATAGTAGTCGTGGTGATGTTATAGGAATGATAGTAGTGGTGGTAATATTAAATAGCCTTGAATAATAAATTTTTTATTATGATAACTTTATAATTAGTATTACGATGTAATGAATAATATATATTTTTTTATATAATAAATATTACATCAAATTAAGTAATAAAAATTATATTATATTTAAAAAAAAAAATCTAACTAAACAATATAATAAATTATGTAATCCTCATTTTTCATTAAATGGTTGATTACATCCTAAAAAACATGATCTTACTGTATTCAATAATACAAAACATGGTCTTTCTGTATTTGAAATTCCCTCCAACTTTATCCCTCAAAACACGAGATTAAATGACGGATTTGTTATCCTCACATAAGTTCATGGGCAAATTAGGGAAAAAAAAAATCAGTCAATCTAACGTTGCATCTAGAACAAAAATATTGAATCTCAAATCAATCAAAATGTTTTATCATCATCCATAAGGGGCCCACTAATATTCTTTACGTTTATAAAAAAAGATAAAGACATTTAAGCAAAAATCATCAAACTCATGGGAGAATCAATTGAAAATGATAAATAACAAAGCATCCCCTATTTATCGAAATAAGATTTCTACGTTCTACGTTGGCAAACAAATTTTTAGCCAATCTGCTGGTCCTTTAGCTACTCTGGTCCGGTGTGGCCTGCATATTATTAAGCTCACCAAACCTCAGGCCGACGCGCATTGAATGCTTCAAGAACTTCTCGGCACATCTTATAACACAAGTCTCCTCCTGCTTCTGAAGTGATTTGCGCGTAAAGCTGTCCACACAATCATTGAAGCATCTCTCTACAACTGAATTATACATTCTCATACTGCAGATACACATTAAGTAGGCCATAAATTAAAAAAATTCGAGGCCATTGTACATAAGCTTCATAATAAAATTCTGTGATTTCTCCAAATATAGGGAGTCAACTAAGAACCGGCATGCTCGTCATAAACTCCATATTTAAACCAACGAAATGGTAAATATTACTTAGGGGGAACATGTATTTGGCCATAAAGCGCAAAAATAGCTCTATGTTGCTAACAATTTTCAGAAGGTAAAACCATTAGCAACTTTTCCTGTAAAACTGGCAGAGCACTAATTATTAGGGGGTAAGCACTGTCCAGCTAAAAACTAAAGAAACCAACCAAACTGATGTTTTTTTGGTTTCTTGGTTCGGTCTTCCAAGTTTGACTCAGTGTGCTTTGGTTTTAGATTTTGGTAAATTTTGGTTCGATTCAGTTTTGGTGCCAAAAACAAACCTGAAGCATACATGTGTGTGTGTGTATACATTATACATTATCCATTATACATAAATATTTGAAATTTGCATTGTAAACTTTTTACCCAGTATTTTCACATTGGTTTTAATATTTTTATGACTATTTTGGTTCAGCAGTTCGGTTTCTCCCCTAGAAAAATACATTCATCTCAGTTTTGTAAAATTCTGACAAAACTGATGGAATACTTATCCCAACCATTATGAATCTGTAGAAAGGAAGAAAGAATTCGAGTCTTTTACACTATCATTTATTGAATGAATAGGAGGTCAACTGAAGAGCGATGACTAATGAGAATTTGATGTTGTTCCCAAAACATTCAACTGCAACACACAAGCCGCATTGATTTTAAGGAGAACATTCTTCCGGTTCACATAGACTAGGTCACATAGATAGAACTATCACATGACCTGTAACGTACAAGGCCTAGATGTGAAGCCATATATAAACAGAAAATGAAAACCCAACAGCTGATCAAAGCCTAAGGGTGTTTTTAGCATTGCTATTTGAGTTACTATTGAGGGAAAAAAAATCTTTGTTGAAAATATTAATTGGAGGTCATTAAAGTTTTTTAAGTTGAATTTTATATATGCTAGCCATGAAAGCTATAAAGGCAACACTTCATGATTGCTTTTTCTTAACATCCAAAATGATTCTTTTTTGGAAAAGCAATTTTAACTGCAATGCTAAACAGGCTTTAAACCTCTAAAAACAAATACTTTTCTTCCAACTCACAAAAGAAAGCAACACTAGATAAACTAAAAGAGCAATCGCAGTAACATAACAACAGCAAAGAGAGAAACAATCAATAGAAAACCATTAAGTTCCTTAAAGAGCTCAATATTTCCATTGTAATCAAACTTTGAGCACTGAAATGTCTCAAAAAAAAAAAAAAATGCACATATCATCTGCAAGCTACTCCTGCTCAGGTAGACAACTTTTTATTCAATTATGGATATTCTCATATGAATCAGAAAAAATTAACATAATTATCGTTCCCAAAACGTCCAAATGCAACATATATGCATAGAAGGTTGCATTGGTTTCAAGGAGAACATTGTTTTAGCTTCACTTACCATGGTTACAAACCAAAGTTGCAACCTAAATTGCACAAAAATCGGAAGTGAAGCCATGTGTGAGAGTGAAGAAAAAAACACATTTACACCTTGAAAGCAGCCCATGAAAGGTAACAATAGGCAAAAAAGGAAATGGGGAAAATTTGCCTGCAATCATATTTGGAATTTCTTCACCACCTTCAGATTACCTAAGGATTACATACATTAAACCATTTATAATCCTCTAAAAAACCAGGCATTTCCTCATTTCAGGGTAAAAAATAAAAAGTTATCAACTTATTGTTTTTGTTAAAATAATGCCAAGGTGGGAAATTTTTCACGGTGGCAATCAACACCATCAAGTGCTCTCTCAGAATTAATAAAAAGAAAATATTATTAAAAACAAGAACGATACTTGTAGTGTCAACTAGTGAAACTGTTTATTTTGTCGTGTTTTATCGTTGTTTATTTTTTTCTATTTTTCACAAATTAATAATTTGATTATTGTTTTCATGTTTTATAACTTGCATTGCTTTGTATAATATTTATATATATATCACTATTGTAAAAAAGATATTATAGAAGATAAATTGAAACGATGAGAAAAAAATTAAAAAAAAACATAGGGATAAATTAATTTTTATTATTAATTTTCATAATGTGTAGCAAAAAGAAATGAAAAGTACAGATGAATTTTTCTTTTGGCATTTACAGTCAAAAGTATTCTCGGACCAGTTTGTGCACACTGAAACTAAGGTCCTTGCCTGGGCAATTTAAGGCTAACCCCTATGTAAGCCAAAATCATTAAGAAATACTATTTCTAATATTCCTTGATGTTCCCCAAGGGAATCAAATTCTATTTGATAAAGCAGGAAAGCTCCATCCTTATCAACTAATCTAATCTTGTATGGCTAGAAGTAGTACCTTTTTTTTTTTTTCAAATATTGGCTTATACTTGTATTAGTAAATTATTTATCTACCTCGGATTTCGGCCCAACCCCATCCAATTGTTTAGTAAAGGTGTGCCGTTGAACTTGCAAAATAAGAGACCAGTGTACACACACACACACACACACATAGGGCTTAATCAATTTAGAGTTTAAGTAGACTGTGTTGACTGCCACCATGGTAGACTTCACCAACTTCTGAGAATTATTATGCTGAAATGATAAAATGGACAATTTTTTTGTTTTTTAACACTAAAATGGGGAAAGGCTTTTAAAACCAATTCTATTGATAGATTTAGATGTAAACTCAAATGAATATTTTATTTTGGCACTTACCCAGAAAATAGCAAATAACAAAAATTGATCAACCCATTAAATCCTATCAAGAGAAACTTCAACTACAGGATAGAAAATGACAATAAATGAAATGGGAAGAGAAAAGGGAAAAAAGAAAAAGAAAAAGAAAATAAGGCAATTAAGAGAAGATTGCAAACCTATCTCGCACTTGTAGTTGATCAATTGTTGCAGCCATACGCATCTTGTCCTCTTCAGGTAGACCTTCAAGTCCTTGTAGAACATTCTTGTCCATGCCTAATTAAATCAAGTTTTTTTGTTTTTTCAAATATAAATAAAGGAAAAAAAGAAAGCTCTGTTTCAGTTAGTCTCATAACAGCTAGGGTTAACCAAGGGCATTCAAAGAAACCTGAACTTATATGCTTGAGAATTTTTAAAGGATTTAAATGAAACAATATTAGATATTTAAGAACAATTAATTACGTCAAAAGGAACCCCAACAAACGTAAGAAATATATTTTTGAAGTTTCAAATAATTTTAAATTTTGAAACAAAATAATCTCAATTTTACCTAAGCTGACTAATAGCTTTTATTATCCCAAATGCTACAAAAGTAGAAATTCGCATGCCCACTTCTCTAACTTGATGAGAGAAACGAAACAGTTCTATACAAAACTTGACAGAATTTAGACAAAAAATGACTTTAAAAGGATTTAATAATCACTATTCACCGCTTGAATTAAAGTTCCAACAAAAATTTGGAAAGGTTTAAACATTCCATTGACACTTCCCAATGTTATATGATCAACCCAAAATGGACATTATACATTTCAACAATCTCAAATGCACAACCCCACTACATACAAGCACATATGAAAGAATAAACACACATTTTGCAAGCTAAATAAGCAGATAGTGTACAACCACTAAGTTCACATCTCAGTTATTGTTCCTTATGGAGTTTAAGATTATACAAACATCAAACCATCAAATTATCATTGGACAAGCCTCCAAAAGAAAAGCATTACAACTTGATATCAGTATATATAGATCAATTCAACCTATGGTTCATGAAAAATCAATTCAACAGATATGCGTGACTCACCCGCGAAAACGGTACTTAGCTATCTAACAAGCTAATAAAATATGAACCTTTAGACCCAAATAGCTTATATTAAGACCAACTACAGTCATCATTATGATTATGGTTGGTAGCAGGGCAGGTACCAGCAAAAAACAAACTACTCGAATCTGAACCCGCTAATAATTTAACTACCCAAACCCGTCCCAAATCTATTTAAAAATACCCACATACTACCTAAATCCGCACAAATACCCGTTTAATCACATTTATTCAATCCATCAAATCCGAACCCGAATGAAATCCGAACCCGAAGTGCAACGAAAAAATACACAAAAAATACATTATATTTTAACCAAAATAATATTTCAGTTGCCCCAAATCTTGAGTTTGGAACTAACTCTGCAGGAACAATTTGTACCGCTATATGCCAACACTATCATCTTCTGTGAATTAACAGACGAATAAACTCAACACAAAATATATAACATATTTAAATAGAAAGAGAAAACCAATAACTATGTAATTTAAAACTAAAGAAAAGGCAACATGAAAAATACAGCCCTATATAAAATCACAAAGTACAAAAAAAAAATTCAGGAACAAATTCAGCTTATTAACCCTTGTTATTTCTTGATTCTTGCAGGTGGATGACTACCCAACACTTCTGTTTTGCCCAACACTTCCGTTTCTTGCTAAATTTGCTTGCATAGGCTATCGCAAATCTAAAATCCCTTGTATAATGGCCATTCATAAATTGGTACAATTATAACATTCTCAAGACATAAAAAAATTAACGGTAAAGGCAAATCATCATCATATCAAACAAATGGAACTGCCGCAGAAACACATTTTATTTTTTGCATGTAGAGATTTCACATTGTTTACAAAAAGCTGAACCCATAAATTAATTCAACAATTCACAATCTCTGTCTGTTTATCTGTGTTTATAAGAAAAGGAAAAGAAAAAGGAACGAAGCAAAATGAAAAAAAAAAACTGAGAATGAAATAAAAAAAAAAATCAAGAACGAACCTGTGGCTGTGGCTGTGGCTGTGGCGGTAGAAGTGCAGAAAACGGGAAGGCGAGGCGAATCAGACGATCAATGGCCAAGAGAACGAAAGCAACGGGAAGGTCTTCAAGGAAGACTCCGGCCTGGAAGTGCAGACAACGAGCGCCGCGCAGGGAAGGGAGGAGAATAAACGTTTGAGTTCGATATTTGAAGAGAACTTTTGTTTGGACGATTGTAATCTAACCCTAAGCTAAACGACGTAGTTTTGGTTATGAATTCATTTCAACGTCCGACGTCAAACTAGGTCGTTTTGATGATAAAGTAGTTATTATTATTATTATTATTAAAAAAAAGGCTATAATTATATTTTAATATTATAGTAAATATAACAACAGAATATTATGTAAAGTATTGAGTTTAATATTTTTTAATTAGAGAATATACTTAGTAGGTTATAATTAATTATGTAAAGTTTAATATTTTTTAAACTTTTAAATATAAGTATACTAATACATATGATGATAGTAATAAAGTATGAATATACTAATATATATGATGATATTAAGTATAAGTATAGATCTAATTGTAATTATGTTTATAAATTTATTGGTGATATTTTATATGAGTTATATTATAATTTACTTAAAAATATATCTAGATTTTATATTATATATGAGTCATATTTTAAATTAAGATCTAAT
This sequence comes from Jatropha podagrica, assembly GCA_947857235.1. Taxonomy (NCBI): domain Eukaryota; kingdom Viridiplantae; phylum Streptophyta; class Magnoliopsida; order Malpighiales; family Euphorbiaceae; genus Jatropha; species Jatropha podagrica. The sequence continues at coordinate 32,551 of CANUEP010083107.1, read as the reverse complement.
TATAATTATCATTAGAAGTTTAATAATAATGTTAATAAGTAGTTTTAAAAATTTCATAATTACGAAACTATAAAACATTTAATTAAATTATTAAGACATAACATGTCACATGAATACTATATATATATAATTTTGTTTAATATATTTTATAAAAAAATTAAATTCAATTTATTAAGATATTATAATTTAATTTATGTAATTTTATTAAAATTTTAGTTATGAATAAGATTATATTACTTCTAATAATATTTTATTCATTAATAAATATTTAAAGTATAAATTATTATAATTATTAATATATATATTGTGCATATGCTCAAGATAAGGATGTTAAATGGCTTGGTGGTAAGTTATCTCAACTGCAAACACAAAGGTGTTCAATTTTTTTGATTGACAAAAATGCAGGTATTAAATTCATTATCCAAACTCGTCTCAAACTAGTTTATACACTGCTCAATTCTGCAATAATCAAATTGGGTACCAGTAAGATCGGGTTAAATTATCATCCCTAATCATTAACCTTTTAAAGACGTATCGAAAATTCTTCCGGTCATCATTTATTTAAATGTGTCATTAATTCAAGATTGAACTTTTTTTTATGGAAAATTAAGATAAATAGCTTTCAGGGATAATAATCATAGGAATATTAAATTATTATGTTTAGATGATAATAAAAAATTTATAGAAAATAGGACCATGATTTCAATTTACAAATGAGCATTAACCCACTAAGCATTGGAATTAGCCACAGTAACTACAAAACTATAATATAAGTTGATTAATTTTCATCACATGCAATACCAAGTCTTTCTTGATCAATTTTCATCCTTAACCAATGGCAACTCTTATTTGATCTATTTTCATCTTTAACTCTCCACTTAAATTATATTTGACAAAATAATATACACATGTGTGCGCGCACACACACACATTTATAACTGTCCACTCAAATTGCATTCGAAGAAACAATATATACTAGTATAATACACACACATATGTACAATAACTCATTATTTATAAATAATATACAACAATAGAAGCTAAATCAAGAAGAAGAAGATGTTAGTTTGTGCAATTGAACACACAAAGAAAGAACTTTGAACTTTTGACATACACAAAGTAACCATAATTGAGCATTTGCAAACTTAGTATTGTAATTAGCCATAACCAATTATAAAACTTCAATTTGCATTAATCAATTTTAATATCAACAATTTTCTACTCTTCTTGATCAATTTTCATCCTTGGTTAACACCAACTCTTTACTGATCCATTTTCATCTTCAACTCTCCACTCAAATTGCATTTGAAAAAAACTTGTACTAGAAAATTTATTTGTATATGTGTAGGTGTATGTGTGTTTGTGTGTTTGTGTAGATACCTCTTTACACATGTCTTTACCCTAGCAAAAAACCTTTTAGCATCTTTTTGATAGATTGCTGAGCTGTAGATTGTCGTATTGTGAAACCTTCTGTCCTCTTCTCTTGATCTCTCTATCTTCGAATTTTCCTCACCCTTTCTAATATGCCCAAAGCGGATGTCATCAAAGCTGATAAATCTCTAATAAGGTGAGCTGCAAGATGTGTCCAGATCTCATTATGGAGATCTTGCTCAAACCTCTTACATATGTCCTCCTTTATAGGTATGAACTCTCAGGTATGTCTTTTAGTTGAATGAGATCTCTATCATACTCACTAGCTGTCAATCTACCCTATCTTAAATGAAGAAACTCTCTTTCTGTCTTTTCGTCATTTATGTAGAGACTCCCGATATACTTCTTCCTGAACTCTGTTAAGAAGAAATCCAAAGTCCTTAACTTAATCTAAATTGTCTATGCCTATGTGTCCCAACACTAGTAAGCCACCTCCTTCAGTAAGCAGATTGCACAGACTAAATTATCCTCTAATGAGCATTGTATCTGCTATAGGATCTTCTCAATACTCTAGGCAATACTCTGCAATTATGGAATCATCATCCTTTCTCCCTTTAAACTCAGCAGCCCTATACTTACAAAGCCTCTCAATAGGTGGCCTAAGGGCAACTTGAATCGGAGCAGGTGTAGTTAATGCCTGAGGAATAACTCCTACGGCTAGTCATAGCGTATCTGCTAAGTGCTAAAAGAATGCCTCACATTCTAGCCCATCGGGACCTGAAGGAGCATGAGCAGATGTAGGACTTGCTGCCTAAGGAGGGGCATGCTCTCAAATTCCTCCTTGATAGTAAACTTGGAATCTATCAACATCCTATAATAAATAAAGAGTAAGGAGGATTTGCCTCGGAGTTACATCATATTCTTAAGTTACATGGCATGCACATATACTTATGCATGTTCTCTCTCTAGTTGAAATCTAGAATTGCCTAAACCTATACTTTGGTGTCACTAAACGTAACATCCCCTACCCGGTCTATAGATAAACCAAAGGTACTAATACTATAACTTAGAAGTCATATGATTCAAGCTTACAAAATAATACTCTAATATATAATAACCTTATATCGAGATTTCTACAGAAAAAACCACAAGAGTTTCCCTTATATCTTAACATTTTCAATATGTTAACTTATAAAACACTTATATAACATCTAACCTCTTAACCCTTCATATTTTGCTTCTACAATTCAACTCATACATCTCACAATCACTTCTAAATCCATCAAATCCATAATTTAAATGCATTTTCAGTACTATCCATAACATAAGCTATTAAAAGTTTGTAATTACATATAAGTATGCATAAAATCATATTATATCTTTATAGTCTCTTATATATATCATAATCTAATATGAAAAAATAAAATCTTCTTCCCAAAAAGGAATGTAACTCTAATGTCAATGCATATCATGGGGACTCCTTTGGTATGACAACTAAACTCTATTAATGCGCATGATAAAACTCAATGCATTAAGCAACGTTTAGTGGGTACACAAATTTCTAAACAAACTTATTACAAATCAAAAGTTATCATTCATACAACTTTATTGAATGTTAAAAATCTTCCTTTCATTTTGTAAAGAAAACATCAATATATGTATAACATTTCAATTTATATTTAAACTATTGAATCTATTCATAAATCAATAAGTCAAGTCCATGCATATAACTATTCTTTACACATCAAATATATATATATATATATATATATATATATATATATAAAAAAAGAATTTTTTCTCAAGAATTTGAGATATGACATTTCTTAAAATAGTGATCTTGCCTAGCTCTCGCCACACAAAATTCTTGTTGATAACACATAGGATTATAATGTCACATAAGAATTTAAAATTTTGATAGTGTTACAGAGAATTTAATTATTAGTTATCGTGTCATATAAATTTGATATTAATTATCATAATTAAAATATATTAATAAATAATTATAATTACTATACTATTGTAACCTATGTTTTTCAATTAAAATTACATAATATTGGTCTTAATTATCATTCAATTATTATATTAATATGTATTAAATAATTAAAATTGTTATGATATTGTAATTAAAAATTTCATAATTTTGGTGTTGATTATCAAATTAATATGTATTATAATTTATCTTTTAAATTAATATTATTAAAATATTGATATTGAATACCATTATAATCAATCCTAATTATCATTTACTATTATGAATAAAAATTTTATATTTAATAGAATGATAGAAAAGGTTAATGGTGAAAATATTTATTAATAGTTTTGTTAACGACGAATATCCAAACGTTTCAATATTATTTATTTTACAATTGTAATATATAATTAGTTTTATTAGTTTTAATGATTATATATTGAATTGTCATTAATTGCTTATTATTTAAATAGAAATAGCCCTTTGAGGTTTGGTAAGATAATTTTTTTTATTTTCAATAATTCTTATACGATTTCTTTTCGACATTGATATGTTTTTTTCTCTTCTAATTTCAATTACTCTATCAAAATAGGAAAAGTTTGATAAAATTTCTATTGTCATTTTATTGATTTGTAATTATCATTAAGAATGATATATATACGTCTATGATTGAATTTCTATCGTCCATTTTTTTAAGTGATTTTATTATTTTTAATATCATCTAAGAAAATTTATTAATTCAAAAATAAATTGAAATCAATAATTTTTAATATATATTTCTTTTTCTTTCAATTTTATTATAGACATTAATTTTTTATATAATTAGTCTAATATTTTGAATTTAAAATAGATGTTTTCTAATTTAAATAATTTTCAATAAATTAAAAAATATGAAATTAAAAATAATTTAAATTTTTTCTTAATTAAATTATATTTTAAAATATTATCACAATATTCTTAAAATTATATATAAAATATATTTACTATGCATAGCATAAACATACTGATAGTAGTATACGTATAAACTATTGTAAGACTGAAAGGTTCATGAGAAAAGTGTAATAATTGTAGGATACAAAATGCTAAAAATCTATGGGCTGAGATATACCGTAAACATACAGTTTGTTTAATGCCAAATATCAATGGAAATTCTTACATTATTCTTTTCAAAATTATTTTTAAATATTTAATTTTAACATTTGATTATAATTTAAAATATTATTTGGGAGAGAGATGATAAAAAAAATATATACCTAAAGTATATACATCTCTTTTAAAGAATATTTGAAGAACTCTTTTAAAGAATATTTGAAGAAGAGGTTGACTTTGTTTACTTTCTTTAGAGGGAAGGTAAATAATAAGATTTCTGATAGTATCTTTAGTGAAATTTAAAATGTCTTAAAATAAACTTAGTCATATCAATTAAAAAAATTTTATTTTAAAAATATTTATAACACTTAGTTTTAATATTTGATTATAATCTTAACATATACGGGTATTTAAGCCATTCAATTTGTTAAAAAAATTTTTAATTTTGAATATATATATTTTAAATAAATATATAGATAAATGAACTTTTAAAAATGTGTACATTGTTGTTTTTCACAATTATTTTTTAAATATTTGATTTTTTTTAAAAAAATTCAACTGTTTATATATTATTGAAATCAGAATGCAGTACATCTAAAATAAAGGTTAGAGGAATATCCCTAAAGATAACGAGTTAGACATAAAATTAGTAGCTTTGACCAAATTATGAGCACATTGATTCATTGACTGTTTTGCAAAACTAAAAGAAAAGGACGTATGCTCATAGCTTTACAATTTGCAATAATTAAACCTACATAAAAAAGTCTTCCTTTGTAGACCCTAATGCTTGAATAACTCGCATGTAGTCTGTTTCAAAAATCGCAGGGTCAAAGATATTAGCTGATTTTACCCAACTCAAAGCTTCCATAAACCCATAACTTTAGCTACAAAAGGATTATAAATACCATTAAAAATACAAGAGTGGCCCCCTTTATTTCTACCTTGCCCATCACGTAAAATCTATGCTATACTAGCTTAACCTGTATTAGAAAAAAAAGAAGCATCCATGTCACATTTAAGGCCAACAGACAGTTTTAAATATTTGATTATTATTTGAAATATTCCATTTAGGATTTGGATGTGAAAAATGAAACAATATATGTAAATATATATGTTCTCTTTTTATTAATTTTTGAAGGGGTGGTGGATTTTTTTTATATACCTTTTTCTTTTTCTTTTTCTTTTTATTTTTTTGTTATTTTAATTTTTTCCATTGCCTTTTAAAAAATATTACCTTGGAGATTTATGAAATAAAGTTTTCTTCCTCAACATCAAGATATTTAATTAAGTTTGTAGAAACACTTTCATAGTTGTGTTCATAATTATGGTTCTTTCTATTTTCATAAAAAAAATTTTATGATTTCATAAAAGTGTTGTCTAATAATATTTGAGCCGTTGAGCCTGCACAATTTATACTTACACTCTTATAGTAGAAAAATAAAATAAAATAATCTATGGATTTGAAATTAAAAACAAAAGATAGAAATGAGGGAAAGAAGTAAAAAATATTTATAATAGATTTTCGAGTTCAAGGTAAGGTAAAAAGCATAGGAATACAATTTAAAATATCTCTCACCGTTAATTGAGATCTCATCACAATAGAATTAGAATTGCAGAACTAAAAGAATATGTTCTTAGAATTTTCAAACAATAAATTATTATTGATAATGCATTTTTACATGTGTCACACCCTACTCCAATCGTAAGACATGACATTTTGTCTGTAATTTACCTAATAAGCACTTAAAAACTAAAACTACTTATTAAGTATACTACAAATGACTTAAAATTTTACATTTTACTCATTTGCATTTTATAGAAAAGTAAATTAGTTGTTTACCTAAGTGTAAAACTCATTTGAATTCTTTTAATTATAATAAAGAAATGTATTTATAGAAATAGCCTTCAAATAATTTACTAGATATATGATATATAACCACAATTTAACTTTATGAAATAATTGAGTCAATAAAATTTCTATTAAGCTAAATAAAATAATGGAAATAATAAAATTCCTTAAAATGAATTATATTTATAAATATATGAATAGTTCCATAACCCATAACCTATAAGCCTCATGAAATGCAATCATATACTATATCTATTTTATTTATAAATGTACTTTCATGAATATTAATAATAGTAAAATACTTTAAGTACCAATAAAAAATGCATATGGAAGTATAACTTATATATTCTATAATAGCATTAAGAATTTAAATAAACTTTATTTACCTATATCTGCTTATATACGTATGATTGTTCTGTTAATATCGATATATACATTATACAAAATTTCAATTAAAAATACTATAATAAAAAACTATAGAAGTAACTCATGCTTTTTCCTTTTATTTTTCCTGAGGTAATACAAAAAACACTATCGCTAAGCAAAATTGCTCAGTGATGCATATGTGTATAGTTAATAGTAAATTCACATTTTTCAATATTAATAATAAAGAAAGTAAAATCTCATATGATAACACCTTTTTAATATATTCTCACTTTAAAATCATAATTCTATTAGAGCTCAATTAATAGCCTTATAATAAAACACTTAATAATAGCAATAAAAATAGAAATCCTTTAAATAACATCCAGTAGTTGTCCCATATAAAAATGATCTAATAGCATCAATACCATTTCAATAAATCATCCATTCAAGAATTTAATAATATTTTATTTAGTCTCAATAATCTAGATAGACTCAATCCGAAAGATGATTAGAGTTTAATGTGTATATCTAAACCAACGATCTACAATCTCAATCTATGATTTTGATCTTAATAGAAGAGGGAGCTATCTACAACCTCATCATAGAGGAAGCGATATCAATCATATATCATTCTATGATGATATCCATTTTCAAACAATCGTAATATCAACTTCAATAAATGAAGTGATATTCGGATTAATAACCATATCTATTATTTGCTGTAAGACCCTTTAAACCATTCCATTCGTATATAATATTAAAATCACATTGGGGAACATTTAATTTTACAAATACTGCTAAAAACATTCCTTTATGTCCACCCTTCATACAATAAATAATAAGTGGCTAACATTCTTCTTTTCATAAAAATAGAATTCCAATATAACAATGGATATCATATTAAAATTATATAATATTAAATCGTATTTCTTTTTTTTAAATCCATAAAACTCCTATTTCAATATTTCCTTAAAAAAATAAATCATTTTATAAAAATATAGATGAAATCAATACATTTAACATTAATAAAATAAAAAGTTAGTATTATACTAACTTGAATTGAAAAGCTCCTAGAGTCTTTCCTCTCTATTTATTGATTCTTAACCCACTTCTATGACTTATTCCAACCTATAAGCAATTTACACAATGTACGTTAATCTTTGTGTCCAACTCTATGTTGTTATTTAAATTCTTAGTATTCTTATTTTAGTATACATATACTTCTATTTCTATCAAATGCCACAAGTCTATATTTTTAAGTAGTTAATTAATTATATATTTTATAAATTTATTTATCATTTTGAAATTCATATTTCTTTAAGCAAACATATTTATATTTATTTATTTTCTCTAGCTACTAAAGAATTCATTTTGTTTACTTAAATATATTTATTAAATTCATTTGGCTACTTTACTTTCTTTAAGAAACCATGTTTTTTAAATCATTTGAATAATTTGATTTAATCCAAGAAATTTCATTTTATTTCCAAAAAAAATTTAGTAACTTCTCTTTAAATTTATCATAACAATTGTTTAACTTACTTATTAAAATCATTCAATTAAACTTGGTGCACCCAAACCCAATCTCTATGCTCAAATCTTATAACCCTTTTAGCTTGATTGGCTTGTTAGGCATACTTCTTATTCTTCTCCTCTATGTGCTGTCTAGCTTTCTCATGTATGGAATTAATCAAATATGCCATTTGTTGTCCTTCTACATTAGCAATCTCATTTAAAGGCAAAGGTAACAAATCCAAAGGAGTTAGTTGATTAAAAACATACACAATCTCAAATGATGAATAACTAGTAGAAGAGTGAATCTTCTTGATATATGCAAATTCAATAAATGGCAAGCAATCTTCCTAAGTTTTAAAATTATTTCCTACCATCGCACGCAATAAAGACCCTAAAGTTCTATTAACTACTTCGGTTTCGCCATCTGTTTGAGGATGGCAAGTAGTAAAAAATAACAACTTAGTTCCTAATGTCCCACATAGAACACACTAAAAGTGACTGAGAAACTTAAATTTCTATCAGAAACAGTTGTTCTGGGAATGCCATGTAACCTAACAACATCCCTAAAGAACAAATCAATAATATGTATAGTAAAATCATACTTATGACATATAATAAAATGAGCCATTTTGCTAAATCTATCAACTACAACAAAGATGTTGTCCTAACCCTTCTTAGTCCTTAGCAATCCCAAAACAAAATCCATAGATATATCTATCCAAAGACTACTAGGCATAGGTAAAGGAGTGTATAACCCTTGGGATTGCACCTTAGACTTGCTTGCCTATAAGCAACACAACTAGAGCAAATTCTCTGTACATCTTTTTTCATGTTAGGCCAATAGAAATGGTCTTACAATATGTCAAGTGTTTTAGCAATGCCAAAATGTCCCATCAATTCTCCATTATGAGACTCCCTCATAAGTAATTCACGCATAGAACAAGATGGCACACAAAGCTTATTATCTCTAAATAAATAACCATCATTCCTATAAAACCTTCAAAATGCAACTTGTTCACATACCTCATACACACCATTAAAGTTAGAATCACATCTATACAAATCTTTAATATACTCAAATCCAATCGGTTTAAAACTAAGAGAAGAGATTAAAGCATACCTCCTAGACAGTGCATCAGCAATAACATTGTCCTTACCTTGCTTATATTGGACCATATAAGGGAACATTTCGATGAACTCCAGCCACTTAGCATGCCTTTTATTTAACTTTTCTTAGTCTTTTTGGTGCTTCAAGCTCTTATGATCAGTGTGAATTACAAAATCCTTAGGCCATAGATAATGTTGCCAATTTTGTAGAGCCCTTACCAATGCATACAACTCTTCATAAGTGGAGTACTTTAATTAAGCACCATTCAATTTCTCATTGAAATAAGCAATAGGACACCTACCCTGGAACAAAACAACACCAATATTTATTTCCAAGGCATCACATTCAATTTTAAAAAGTGAAATAAGGTAAACTTAAGATAAGGGGCAAAATAATGTTTTTCTTTCAAAGTGTTAAAAGCTTGTTCTTGCACCTCACCCCATTTAAAACCAACCTCCTTTTAACAATTTCATTCAAACGACCCATAATAGAACTAAAATCTTTAACAAACCTCTTATAAAAACTAGGAAGTCCATGAAAAGATCTCACCTCAGTCATATTAATACGTCTTGGCCATTCCCTAATTGCCTTGACTTTTCTTGTCTACCTCAATACCATTAGCACTAACAATATAGCCAAGAAAAATAATATAATCCATGCAAAAGTACACCTTTTCAATTTAGCATACAACTTTTCTACCCTAAGTGTAATTAACATTTGTCTATGACACTCAACATGCTCTTTAATACTTTTGCTATAGATCAGAGTGTCATCAAAGTATACAACAATAAGCTTACCAAGAAAAGATCTCAAAACATGGTTCATTAATCTCATAAAAGTGCTAGGGGCATTGGTTAGCCCAAAAGGCATAACAAGCCACACATACAAATCATATTTGGTTTTAAAAGTGATTTTTCATTCATCACCCATTTTCATCCTAATGTAATGGTATCCTCTCATAAGATCAATTTTGGTAAATACACATGCACCATGCAACTCATCAAGCATATCATCCAAATGAGGTCCTTGATGGTGATACTTTACTATTATCTTATTGACAGCCCTGTAGTCTACATACATGTGCCAACTCCCATCCTTCTTTGGAAGTAATATGACTGGCACGACACAAGGACTAAGACTTTCTCTAATGTATCCCTGTCGAAGTAATTCCTCCACTTGCTTTTCGAGTTTCTTAGTCTCTTTTAAATTAACTCTATAAGTTGGTCTGTTTGGAATTTGCACCCCAGGCATGAAATCGATTTGATGTTTAATTTCCCTAATGGGCAATAACTCCTTAGGCAACTCTTGAGGGAAAACATCATTATACTCTTACAAAAGAAAAACACCACCACCAGGCAAACAAGGGTCAAGGTTAACTTCATTAAAATATGCTTCTTTGTACAAAAGTACAATTACAAAGAAGCATCTCCTTTCCTCACAAGAAATCCTTTCATGTCTCATTTTTTCATAGAATTTTATTTTCTTTCTTCCCACACTCTCCTTTGGACTTAATAATTAAATTTCTCTCGAAGCCTCTTTCCCCTCTTTTCTTTTCTCAATCTCAGCCTCACTTGCACTTTTTTTATTTGATTGTATTTTGAACTTTCCTTTTGCAAGACTCTCGACCTTACTCTCATTTTCCTTTTATTTTTCTTTTTCTTTTGATCTCTTAGTCTGTCTTGCTTTTTCTTCATCAAACTCCTTTTAAGTTGTAGTTGATCATCACATGCTTCTTTAGGTGTTAATAGGGCAAGTACAACATGTTGACCATTAAAAAGAAATGAATGCCTATTTTTGAATCCATCATGGCTTACTCTCCTATCATATTGCCATGACCTACCAAGCAACAAGTGATCAACATGCATAGGTACCACATCAAATAAGATTTGATCAACATACTTACCAATTGAGAAAGAAACAAGAACTTGCTTATTCACATTAATTTCACCCATGTCATTTAGCTATTGCAGCCCATCCAGTCTAGGGTGTTTCAAACATGTCAACCCTAACTTCTAAACCATTATGGTGTTAGCTACATTAGTACAGATACCAGAATCAATAATAAAATTGCAAATCTTACCCCTTTACTAGACATCTTAAGTGAAAAATTGTTTCATGTTGCTCCTCCTCTTTTTCCTTCACTTGAGCATTCAACACTCTCCCAGTAACTAACAAATCACCCTTAGGTGCATTCTCGACCTGAACATCAGAATTAGCCTTCGCATCCGAGCATGTCTCAAACTCAGGCATGAAACTCGAATCACTACTCTCATCTTCAGAAACTACTTCTCTTCCCTTGATGAAGATAATTTTCTTATTTGGACATTATGAAGCAGCATGTCCATTACTAAGAAATGTAAAGCATTTGATGTTCCTATACTTTTCAAAATTAACATTAGAAGAAGTAAAAAAATTTAGATGTACCTTTTGAATAAGCTTTGTTCTTTTCTTCTTTAGAGTTGTCTTTAGCATTCTCCTCTTTCATTGACCAATAGGATTTCCAATTTGTTGTAGAACTTGAATAAGGAGACTTGCTGGTCCCTTTAAATTTGAGTTGCTTTTCTACCTTCATTGCCATATTCACCATCTCCTCCATCTCAATATAATGGTGTAATTTAATAACATTGGCAATTTCCCTATTCAAACTAGCGAGAAACTGAGTCATTGTAGGCTCCCTACCTTCCTCCACATTAGCCTAATCATGATTATCTCCATCTCCTTATGGTACTCCTCCACACTCTTTGTGCCTCGTCTCAAAGTTTGGAGCTTTTCATGTGGCTCCCTATAAAAGTAACTAGGCACAAAACGCCTCTTCAAGACCCTCCTCATCTCAGCCCATATGTTAATAGGCTCTTCCCATCCCTTCTTCTAGTGGATACAAGTTGATCCCACCAAACTAAAGCATAGTCACGGAATTCTATGGCTGACAACTTTACTTTTTTTGCTTCTAAGTAATTATGACAGTAAAAAATTATCTCCACCTTTCTTTTCCATTCCAAATATGCTTCTAGATCATTCTTGCATTGAAAAGATGATATCTTCATCTTGCTGCTTCCCAAGTTCCTATTAACATGTTTTGCCCTTTTTTTTCCCATGCATGATTTCGGCCTCTAAAGCCTTTGCCTCTACCTCTCATTTCGTCCCCTCTTCCACCAAATTTGACCCCATGTCATTCGCCTTCTTATTCCTCATTATCGAAGTCATCTTCATAGTCATAGTGTGTAGGTGTTGCTCCTCTCATATTCTACCTTTTTGTAGCATTATTATTAGAAGTTTCCCTTTGCAATTTTCGAGTGGCCTGATCTTGTCTTTGAAACTTGTCACTAACATCTTGGAACAAGGTCTCAATCCTCTTAAATTGTTGTTGTATTAGCTGTAAAGTCATGAAAGTGTTTGGATCATCATCACTTCTCCTCTCTTCCTTATCACTTTCTTTTCTATCATTTGCATTAGACATATTGTAAACCTACAAAAACACGTTAGAGAAAAAAAAATCACCTCACACACTCCCTCATGTGTTTCACTCCAAATTAGAATGTATCTCTTGTGTTTCACTCAATTGTAAGCTTTTACCTTTTTGAGCTCTCAATTTTTCCTTTACCACTCAAGTTCTTATCTCAAAATTACTTGTTTGAATCAATTCAGCTAATCAAATAATAACCAATAGTTATGATTTAATATAAAACACAAAGAAAACCTAAAGAAGAAAGGAATACACAAATCTAGAAGCTAAGATAGGATAGAAATAAAATAAATATATGCACACATGGATGAAAAGTGATATGGGGGATGATTTCTATTATTTTTGAGTGATATGCGTGCAAAATTACTCAAACCAATGTAAAGGAAGCAAAAGCACAACAAACAAATAAAAAAAAATGAAAACAAAGAGGCCAAAGACCCCATCAACCTCAATTTGGTTTCTTCCAAATAATATTCAAATATATGAATTTGAATCAAATTTGGGTAATTCATAATTATTATAAACCAACAGTAACAGATTATGATCAAATGAAGCAAATTGAACGATTTGCACACAAATTGATTCGCACAAAAGTGAATTTCAAATTTACTTCTTCCTTTTTTTTTCACTTGTATATATTTATGAACAAGAAATCAGAATGAAAATGAAAAAAAAAAACTCAAAAAGAGATAAGAAACTCAAGACAATGCTTATTGTCTTAAACAAAAAGAACAAGAGCGACTCTTAATTTTTTTTTTTCAAATTTTATGACTGAAATTAGGTACAAATCAGTAATAAAATAAAGATAGATGTGTATGATTAGGTTGCTCTGATACCAAAAATGATACGGCAACCACTTAGTAGCATAGACTAGACAAGCTTTGAATAAATCTTAATCTCAAGATGCCAAAATCAAATCTATCACATGAAATTAAACACCCCCAAATCAGCAATGATATAGTAAACTAGAATATAAAAAAAAGGAGAATTGGATTAATGCCACAAGTACTTATTAAGTTTAAACGATCCTTGAAGTAACAGTAAGAAAGAATCAAGCTATCTTGAAGAATAAACTCAAATTTCAATTATCAATAATGATTTTCTATGATCACATTTTTGGTGGCTCTTTATAACCTACCAGCCGTAAATCTCAAATACTACTAATTAATCTTAAAATACTTGCATTGGACCAATCCTTACACAAGCTGCCGTGCAAAAGTAATAAAACTAACTGATTGGGCTTAAGTTCTTGGTCCAAATGTGTAGACTACTAAAAGGATGTCATGTGCCACTTAATTAAGTCATGTGATACTTATTTAAACTAATTCTAAAGCCCAATACAACATTCAATAATAAAAGTCCAATTGAGGTCCAAAACACATTGAAAAGGGTCCGCATTATTAATTAAAGATAGATAGGTCCGAGCCCATTGAATGAGGCTTGTGCTTGAGAATTCAGCTTGAGTATGCTCTAATGTGCATAAGTATCTTGGCATCTCTTTAAGCTCTTCTCCATGCTTGATCAACATATCTTCTTGAAGTTCTTGTGATAGGACTAGGAAGTGTATAATGAAGCAAGCGTTATACATAAGCGAATACAAATCACGTTGGTTTATACTGATTCCCTTTTGAGCAACCTTAAGTTATGAATTCTTGAAAAAACGTAAAACTTAATGATTTAATTCATATTTGGTTGCGTTATTGGAAGATAGGTAATTAAACGAGATTAAAATAACTAACAATATATCAGGAGAGCTTGTTAGTGATTTTAGGTTTGTTTTTCCTATTTGAATAATTAAAATTGATTAAACTAATAAAGTAAATTGGTTATAATTAAGTGAAGTCAAAATCCTTAGTAGCTTTTAAACTTTGATTTCTTTTCAACAATTATTCTTGTTTGAATTCTTTTCTAATGTTTTCTATTTTATTTTTACTTTTACAATTATTCTCTTTATTATCGTTTAAATAATACTAGGTTAAGATAATTTTGGTACTTGATATGCAATCTTTATGGAACAGTACTCTACTCACTCTTTATTACTGTTGCGATTTTGTACACTTGCGAAAAATTACTGTCAAATTTCATAAGCAGTAATCGAGTAATAGAGGTTAATTTTAAAATATTCAAATTAATATATTTTTATAAACTCAAAACCATTAATCAAAGTAAAAAGAGATATAATATATTTGATATATCATTTTTTTATATTTTATAATTAATTAATTTTTAATAAATTAGTCAGCTCGATTAGACTTGTATAAAATGAGTAAAAAAAATTTGATTTCACTTTTTAGTTCAATTTAACATTTGAACTTGTTTTGATTTCTATAAATCAATTAATTAATTTAACACAATTAATTTTTTATTCATTTTTATCCTACACTAAAAACGCTCATATCAAACTTTTCAATATTTATGAATATAAATTTAAAATTCATAAAACATCATTTCTCACAACATAATAAATTTATGAACATGCATTATAATTTTAATTTATTCAATATGAAAAATGCATAGATTTTATAAGCGATAAATGAGTAATAAAGGTTAATTTTAAAATATTTAAATTAATATATTTTTATAAAATTAAAACCATTAATCAAGATAAAGATAGATACAATATACTTGATATATTATTTTCTTGTATTTTATAATTAATTAATTTTTAAATAAATTAGTCAGCTCAATTACAACTGCAGTTTTAATAAATATTTATATAATGATTTTCATATTATAATACAATGAAGAATTTGAGGTTAAATTGATTCAAAATGTCATATATAATTTTTTTAATTATAATTATTTTCATATTATGAATATAATGAATAATTAGAGGTTAAATTGACTTAAAACGTTAAATATTGATATTTTTAATTATTTTAAATAAGTTCAAGGGTTAAATTATAAAAAAATAAAATTAGAAATTTTTAATTATTTTATATAAATTTAAAGGTTAAATTGACAAAAAAAGTCAGATTCAAAGACTAGATTAAAATTTATTAAAAAAAATGGCTTTCCTCCTTTTTTCCTTAGTCTTCTAACCCAATTTTAGTTTGAGACTGCTGCTATTCATCAATGGTAGCTCCTAACTCATGCTTTTTACTTTCCTTTTGTTTCTTTTGTTTTAATAAATTAGATCTATTTTTTCTATAATCGATTTATCTTTTTTTATTTATATTATTGCGGTTCTGTCTCTATATTTGAATTTTTTTTTTTTGTCATTTGTGAGAGTTTATTATTAAATAGAATTATGATATTTGATTTTATTTGATTGGAGATTTAAATATTTATTTGCAGATGTAGATTTTTTATTAATGGAGTCAAATAGTGTTATATGTTTTTTCATTGATGCTATTCATGTATGGTGGCAGAGATTTATTTATGATCATTATATATTGTAAATTTTGAAAAAATAATTAAAGTTATAAAATATCTAAAAAAATTATTATTTTAGTGTCAAAATCAATTAACAGACAAAATGTAATTATAAAGATTAATATCTTTTATCAAAATTAATTTGAATCGGAAAAATCTAATGTTATATTTTTGAATTTTAATTTTACATTATTTAAAAAATATAAAGTTTTTTATGACAATATCATTAGACTCTATATAAAGTTATATATATGATCTATATGATTATTTTCAATTCTTCATATTATTATTAATAAATTACACTTAAATAAAATTCTACAACACCAATTGCCTGCTCGAAATTTCCCAGCATATTCAGACTGCAATCAAATGTCGATAAAAATTTAAGAATAAGCCAACTGTCAAACAGTGAGCCAATCTCTCTTGGGCTCCACTAAATTCCCCAATCTCTTGGCACGTGTAGAGAAATTATTGAAAATCCAAATCACTCGTACCGTTTCTTTCAAGTCCAAGTGTTCACACGCAAGACTTTTCTCAAACCCAAATACGAACCTTTCGTTTGTTCAGTTCCACCTGCGAACCTACGTAACATCTATTACATGTCAGATTTTTCCCCAAAAATTTCCAAAATACCCTTCTTGTTAACCCAAACTCCAACCCTTTCCAATCAAAACGGCTACGTAATATCCAACAAAACAAAGGGTAAGATAAGAACTAGAAAATCGAGCCCAGGTCTCTTTTAAATTCCCAATGACTCTTTGTTGTCCTCTTTTGTCTTTTCATACTCCTTCTCCTTCAACTTCGAGCTCTGATTTTTCTCTCCTCTGTTTCTGAAAATGGGAATAACGATTTAATCTCAGCTCCGAAAGGCAGATTCTTCTACTTAAATCGAATTTTTGGCACGAATCTCCGAAGGCGTTCAAAGCCAAAACGATTTTCCTGCGAAGTTCGTTCTTGTTTTTTTTAAGGTAAGTTAGAGCTGTATGTAATTAATGACTCCTCAACAAACTCTCTTTTGATGGTTCGGTTTCCATTATTGGCTCATTTCTGTTTTTAATAAGAAAAGATCGATAAAGAGTCCTTTATAATGGTATTGTAAATTCTTATATCTTCCTCCCTCTCTGTCCATATATAAGAGATTATCTATATACACTTGTACTCGTATATTTATGAAAGGTATAAGAAGGTAGGTCGTTTGCCAGTTTCCGTTCTTGATTTGTCGTTTTGAGAAGCTTCGCTTATTGTGTTGGGATTCTTTGCTGATCATCGTTCGCATTCTCTAAAACTTCTCTTTTCGGGGTATTTTGTTTTCAGATTTTTTTGTGTTTTTTTAGTAGTTTTGGTTCTCTTAAAACTCTTTCTTTCTGCTTTTTTATTATTTAATTTTTTAAAAAATTATGTGGATGATTATGTTTGTTTTGAACAGGGCTTTGGTGTTTTGAACTTTGTAAAGGTCGGCAGTACAGGGTCGGTGTCGTCGGTCTCTGTTTCTTGAAATTTACGTTTCTATGAAGAGAAATTGACGAAATCTCGCTGGATTTTCAAGGTACAGCGCAGTGCGTTTTATCGTTATATAAATTTTTCCAATGTTCATTTTGTTTTTCTACAAAATTTCTACATTTCCAAATGAAAGTCTTCTGAAAATAAAATTTTGATAATTTACAAGTCAAAAAATAAATAAAGAAGACCGTGTCTGTCTTAAATTTTATTATATTAAAAGAAAGGACGAAGCATCCTATATTTGGTATGTAAAATAAAAAAATAAAAAAAAGAAATAAGAAGCCAACGAACTCTTGTTTAGTTTCACGCGTCATTCTTCGTGTTGGTACTTGCCTATGATAGTTTGTTCGCATATCCGTTTGTCCTTTGTTAATCTTTAGTATTATTCCTAACATGAGAACAATGATACCTCTACTCGCCTCAGTTGTAGGGAGCACGGTTCAGTTTTGAATCGGACCTGCTCAACAGTTTTTGGTTCCAAATCATAATTGAAACCATAAACTTATTTTTTTTAAACTGGAACCGGGGGTTTTGGTTTTTCAATAGTAATATTTATTATTATTAAAGCTACAAATTGAAAAAGAATATTTATTAGTATCTGATTTCGCTATCAAACTAGACAAAAATCAGAATAGGTGATTCGAAAACTGTCTTCGGTTTCGGAATTGGAAAACCCGGTTTTTTTTATTCTTTTTTAAAAGAAGGTTTGATTTTTTAAAAAATGGAAAGGAGTCCGTGAATAGTAAATTTCATAATGATAATTCGCGTGTCTTTTTAAAGGAAAAAGAGACAAAAGCGTCAATTAGATATTAATTAATTGAATGCAGCATCTGGTAAATATTTTCCTCCAAATCTTGGAATTTTAAATTTTTGTTATGTATTAATAAATTCAAAATGTTTTATATTTTTTAAAAGATAAAATAGTTAAAAGGTGATTCCTGGAATTTGCTATCTAATAAGGTCATAATTGCAATAATATTTGTAATTATTAGTCCGCTTAAAAATCTCAGCATTATAAAATATGTAACTGTAACATTAATCTCTCATATTTTTTATTAATTAATGTATAGTTTTAGTAAGATATTGTGTGGACCAGCGTCCTAATTTCTTAATTGTGACTGCCGCGTATGTATCATGTCAACCTAGATTTTTACTGTATTAGGCAGTCGCACGTGCGTACGACTAAGTACGTGTTAGGCACTTGCTTCACATGCTCCCGTGGGTTTTGTGCTTTGAAATCTAAGCTTTCTTTACCTTTTTATGTTATTGGTTATTATGGTCAGATTGAGTTTATTTTTAATTTTTTTTTTCAATTGTATAATTCCATAAATCATTGCTTCTAGCAGCTATGATTATCTGATGGAGCCCAAGAACACAATAAAGTGTGATGGCTGCATTTAGGGTTTTTCTACACAGTTGCTTAATTGAAACAACTGAAATTTTGGGGATTTATACTAGATTAGAGTTTATCCAAACCCTTTTTTTGCAGTTGTAACGTAGTTGTAGATTTGGACAAAAGTAGCTTTTTGAAATTTATTATTCCATTTTGAGCACTTGAAATACTCCCTGCTAGACTTTCAGTGAAGCTCAAAAGTTTATAAAACAGGTCAAGCTTGTGCTATCTGTGCGACAAATTTAGCTATTTTAATATTTTTATAGTGTTCAACAACATAGGTTTTGAATTAATTTTTAAAGATTAAGATAGTATTTTAGAAAAAATTAATAGTGTTAATGTTTAGTTTTTAACTTTTTGAAAATGCTATTTGAGTAACTGTTCATTAAATGTTATGAATTAATTTTTTATAAAATATTATCTTAACTTTTAAAAGTTAGTTTAGATGCTATGTTACTGAACACAGTAAAAAGTAGCATTTTACGTTTTGACTTATCAAAATATTAGAAGATATTTAAAAAACTGTTCCCCAACAAAACCTTTATACAAGTTTTCCTGCATGAATGATATAGAGGATAACAAAGCATTCATATGATTAGTAGTAGTTCAATAAAATAGGATAGTCTCATTCCAATATAATATTGTGGGTCAACCAATGCCAACTTTAAAATTAAATCAGTTTCGTTGGATACATATTCCTTGTGGAAATAAATTTCTCATTGGACCATAGGTGATGTGTATATGGCACGAACTACGACGCCTTTTCGTCTTCTCCAATTAAAAAATGAAGTGTACACACGTTTTCTGTTGGTGTTTATAAAAATATCAACTTGACTAACTTTTTTAATTTTTCTTGTGCATATAATCTTATGGTATTATTGATTTTATTTATAGAGGAACTTTAAAATTGGAAAAAGGCAGTCATACTTGTAGTACTCTTCTTATGCTTTTCTTTCAATCTTTTCTCACTCTCTTTCCCTACTTTTTTGTTTTGGTGGTTAAGATGTAGACAAAGCTGACTTATTTTGATTTAACATGAAGACATCATTATCCCAATGCTTTCTCAATTTGTTGTCTAGAGCATAGGCTTATATTGCTACTCAGCATGTGATTTAAAGTTGCAATAAAATAATTAGGGTTGAAAAATTTCTTGGCTCTTTCAATTTTTACTTTGGATAATTGAACATTTCAAATTATAAAATTGGACTTATTATATACTTTATTTGACTCATTAAACACCTTAATTTATGAAATTAGATCGAGTGAATATTTATTGGAGAGTGGAACAATTTAAGAATTATTGTTTCAAAAGTTATACTAACCATGCGCTAGATCGATATTTTTTATTTAAAAGTAAAAAATTTTAAAAATTATTATTGTTAGTGTAAGGTGTAAAATTATTAAAAAAAAAATTAAGTTCAAAGTGTCAAAATTCAGGGTGATGCAAAATTTTTTTGTCAAAAGTTCAAGAGTTAAATATGTATTTGGCTAAAAAATTAGCTGCACGTTTCTCTTTATTATTGGTGCTGGTTGCATAAAAATATTATTGCAAGAATTAAAGTTGCTGTCCAGACAATGCCGAATTGTATTGTAGGCGTGATTAACCAATAAAAAAAAAGAACTGGAACAAGAGAATAGTAGGTAGAGCTGCATGTGCTACTTATATCTCCCACATATTCTTCGGCAACCCTTGCATTCTTTATGTACAGAATTTCTGTTCTCATTGCAACCATGAAGTCTATTGTGTTGTTGACAGGCATTTGGTACTTTCTACTTGTTCTTTATTAATCATCTTCTGTTGGCTGCTTTTCTTCTTCCTCCTCCCTCTACTCCCTGTTCTTTTTCTTTTTTCCCGCATTAAATTCTATCTCTTTTACCCTTTGAAAAGGAAGTGAATTGGAAACTCTTAATGGTAAAAGAATAAACAAAAGGAAATTCCATCCACCATTAGTGGTCTCGACACAAGTGCTAAAGGATTTTGATTTTCTCTTTCTTTTGAATTTGCTCATCATTGCCATCATTTAGTATTAAATTTTCACTAATTAGTCCTCCGTATCATCATTGCCATCATTTGTGATTTTTTCTACAGATGGATTCTGTGAAGCTGTTCGCCATGACTCCAAAAAAGAGTAAATTTGCATGCACAGTTGCAAAAGTTCTTCATCTTCGAGCAGCAACTGGGATTGCTCCAGTTGATGGTGTGCGAAAGGTAAAGTCACAGGAAAAGGTTGAGAATGACGAAAAGTCTAAGAATGATTACAAGATTAGGAATAAGACCAGAGTTACTCTGCCTCAGCGCTTCAACATTGACGATGATGAGGAACGCCAAAACATTTTGGCTGTGGAAGCACTACTTGCAAAACTGTTTGCCAGTGTTTCGTCTGTTAAAGCTGCATATGCTCAGTTACAGTGTGCTCAATCTCCTTATGATGTTGACGGGATTCAAGCAGCTGATCAGTTAGTAGTTTCTGAGTTGAAGAATTTATCCGAGTTGAAGCAGTGTTATGTTAAAAAACAATTTGATTCTTCACCAGAGAATGCTATGCTGTTAGCTGAAGTTCAAGAGCAGAAGAGTGTTTCGAAGACATACGAGGTTATGGGGAAGAAATTGGAGTCTCAGTTAAGGCTCAAAGACTCTGAGATTATGTATCTTAGAGAGAAATTAGAGGAATCTAACAGACAGAATAAATTACTGGAGAAAAGATTAAATCAAAGTGGACAATTATCTCTACCTGACAAACTTCACCAGTCAGGTTTAAGTCCTAGTCATTTTCTTGCAGTTGTTCGGTTTACAGTGAGGTCAATCCGAAGCTTTGTCAAGTTACTAATTGAGCAAATGAAAGATGCTGATTGGGATATTGATGCTGCAGCCAATTCAATCGTACCAGATGTAATCTACTGGCGAGGTGATGATAAATGCTTTGCATTTGAAAGCTTTGTTTGCAGGCAAATGTTTAATGCTTTTCATTTACCAAGCTTTTCCTTTCCCAACGAGTCTTTACCAGAAAACATGAAAGAGCAACTGCTCTTTTTCAGGAGATTCACAGAATTAAAATCTGTGAAAGCAAAGGAATATCTTTCTGAGAGGCCTAAATCGACATTTGCAAAATTCTGTCAATCTAAGTACTTTCAAGTGGTTCATCCTCAAATGGAAATATCTTTCTTTGGCAATTTAAGGCAAAGAAACCTCGTGCAATCTGGTAAATTTCCTGATACAACGTTCTTCAACTCATTTGCTGAAATGGCAAAGCGGGTTTGGCTATTACACTGCTTGGCCTTTTCGTTCGAGCCAGAGGCATCGATCTTTCAAGTTCAGAAAGGCTGTCGATTTTCTGAAGTTTATATGGAATGTGTAGCTGATGATGCCTTGGTTTTGTCGGATAATGCACCAGAATCTGATCCACCAGTTGCTTTCACCGTTGTTCCTGGCTTCAGGATCGGTAAAACTATCATACAGTGCCAAGTTTACCTCTCTCAAAGTCAAAGCAAGGTAAACCGTTGATCTTTAATCTGATGGATCACAGCGGCCCGCAGAGGGGACTATGGTGCTCATGATTTGAAGTTCCGGTAGTTGATGTAAATGAGTGTTTCTTGTGGGAACTATGATTGTAAGGTAAACCGTTGACATTTTAATCCAACGGCTAGGATTCTTGTTCTATGAAAATGGACCCACATCAGATAAGTAATTGCCAAGGAAGGCCATGATCATCACTTTTGGCTTTTCAAGTTTTTGTTTGAGTGAAAAAAAAAAAAAAAATAGTTAACGGTGATGGAAAATATGTTGTGGGGTTTGAATCTTGTGGCCATTTTGAAAAGGAATGTGCATAGACCAATGTGTTTAATTCTATTTTTAATTATGGAAGACATCTTCCTAATTTGTTAACGTTAGGCGAATGACACAAGAATTTGTCTAGTGGATGTTGCCTCGTTTCCCTATGACTTTTTTATGTACATTATGGGGAATTTTATAATTCTAGTTGCACAATTTGTTTACAGATTTTGATTCTTTGCTACAATGGTATCCAGCTTTCAGGATTATAAATGTGCGAAAATGTTAGAATTTTTGAATTGAAATAGAAAAATGTTATTCCAATCTATTTGAATGTGAATTTTTATTGTGGTATGATACTGAAAGAATGTGTGTTAATTGTACTTAGATTGCAAAAGCTGCTCCTTTTCATGTGATCTTTCGGAGATCGAATTTTTTATTTTGTCGAAATCCTCCCGTTTAATTTCAAATTTAAACTGATTCGAGATTTGAAAGGGAAAATTTAAATTTTTAGATTCAAAATATAAAATTATGATAATTTTTGGTAAAGTTTATAGAGCCACACTAATAATAATCCCTGCAATGAGGAGTGGTTAACTCAGCCGTTACAATCCAAAGGGAAGGGTAAGGAAGTTCGAAGTGGTAATTTGAAAAATTAATTGTTATGTAAAATAGCCAACTTTATCAACAGCTAATAATGTAACGTCCTCTTACCATAGTTTTTTTTTTTGAAAAAAAAATAAAAAAGGAAAGAAGATTATCGTAAAGAACGAAAGAATCGTTTATTGAAGAACTGCAGAGACTTTATAGGACTTCGTACCAAAAGACAAGAAATTTTGGTTTTGTCAAAAAATTACAAAAGGGAAACACTCATGCTGTGTGTATTTGTGGGTCCCAAAGAAGATGCTTACTTTCATAAAATTATTCAATGTAGTCGGTCATGTGATTAGGAAACAGGAAAACACATACAATTTGCCGCAAGATAAACCTCTGTTTAATATCTAAATCTTAGATTTGATCTTTTAAATAAATTTAATTTTTAAATTTAAATAAAATGATTAAAAAAAATTAAATTTTACTTTTTTAAGATAATTCAATTTTTAAATTTATTTAAAATGATTAAAAAAATTATATTAATATTTTGAATCAATTTAATATCTATTTTTTTATTGTACTTATAATATAAAGATTATTATATAGAGATTTATTAAAACTGTAGTTAGGATCGAATTGATTAATTTATTAAAAATTAATTAATTATAAAATATAAAAAAATGATATGTAAAGTATATTATATCTCTCTTTACTTTGATGGTTTGAGTTTATAAATATGTATTAATTTGAACATTTTAAAATTAGTCTATGCCACTGGGTTATTGCTTATAAAATTATTTTCATGTCGAATAAATTAAAATTAAAATACGTGTTTATAAATTTATTATATTAAAAGAAATAATATTTTTATAAATTTTAAATTCATATTCATAAGTGTTGAAAAATTTTGATTTGAATGTTTTTAGAATAAGACGAAAAGAGATGAAAAGTTAATTATTTTAAATTAAATCAATTATTAATTTATGTAAATCAAAATAAATTCAAGAGTTAAATTGATCTAAAGAGTAAAATTAGATATTTTTAATCATTTTATACAAATTTAAAAGTTAAATGACCTAAAATGTTAAATTTGACATTTTTAATTTTATTAAATAAATTCAAAGATTAAATTGAATTTTTTTTTTTTTTTTATAATAGGATTGTATGATGAGTTCCCAATTCCGATACATGCATTATCACATATAGAAATGGATGGATGGTACAAAATGAACGGTTGAGGCATTAATACTAGGGAGCCAATCCAACGAATTAATTTGCTGTGGTCTATTCAATCTTTCTTGCACTCTGAATAACGAAAATTTGAACTTCATTGGGTGGTGAATTCCCCCTTGGCCATTACATACAAAATGTGAGTTCATATCACGGATAATCATCATATATTCCCATGATTTTAAAATATAAATCATTTAAATTTTTTATAAAATTAAAAAATAATTAATTCTTTTAAATTATAACAAAATAAATAAATTACTTTTTATTTTAAAATTTAAATTATTATATTTAATGTAAATAAAGAAAATATTGACAAATATCATTTATTACTCATTGAAACACTCAAATCAACTTGTATTATAAAATAATCATATAAAAATGACATAATATATAACTATTTTTAAAGCTTCTTCATATGTTGCGAAAGAAATAGTCTATTCAAATTTTTATTTATTTTTTTATGGAGAAAAGGTGTGGAAAATGAACGTTTATTGAACTAAATAGCTCTAAATATAATTTGTAGTAGTAAAAATAAGGGTGGATTGAAGTCCTAGATTTTTAAGAGAAAAAATAAAGCCCTCTTATAAAAATGGTGGTGACGTTTTAAGTCAGAATGTGAATTTGGCATTGCATCTTAATCTAAAAAATGGAGAGGATGCAATGCTAAGAACTGGTATGGGTAGAGAACTACGAAGAGAGCATTCTCCTTGTTAGAGAGACATTGTGGCTATTGGAGAGTCCCCTTTCTTAGATGAATTTTTTTCAAAAGTGGATTTCATTGGGTTCTAGGAGATGAAAAACAGATTAATTTCTGGTTAGATAATTGACTATTTGAAGACACTATTTACAAAACTATTTCGCCTAGCAAAAAAAAAAAAAAAAAAAAAAGAGTGAGGGTAAATGACTATAGCTTCTTTTTGAATGGAAAATAGCATTCGGAATTACTATTAATAGATAACAAAATGAAGTGCTTAGACACAAAATGGGAAGTTGTAGAAAACACAAAACCAAGTTAAATGAAATGGTGTGGATCATGTTAGTATTTATTTTACTCAGCTAGTTAAGCTAGAAATCCTAGCTGGCAAGTCAGTTAGAGATGAAAAACAACTTATTCTAGAAGCTATAATGAGATAAAGCTGAAAAGCTTGTATATGTGTAAACTGATTCTTTTTCTCAATCAATGAAAACATCTTCCAGATTTTTCCCACTTTCTTTTCTCTAAAATGTTTGTTAATTACATTGGAAGAAATGATTGAGAAGTTTTGAGAAGGAATCATGAAAACAGCTCAAAGAAAAACTTGATGAAGTGTCAATTTTTTCTGAATTTAAGGATTGAGTGGTATGGAAATTTAGCAAAAGATGTATGTTTCTATTAAAAATTTATGTTACTTATTAGAAAAAAGGAACTTGAAGCTACTGTAATTCAATTTAATTTTAAACATCTTTAGTCATCTTTAATACCTTTTAAAGTTGCTTTCTTTGTTTGGAGAGCTTATTTAAATGAAATTCTTACTAGAATAAACTTGGTTAGGCGATATATTATTTATGAATGGATGAATGTTTTTGTCTTTTTTGTGAAAGTGATGTTGAAAATATAGATTAGTATTGTTAACTTGCTTTTTTTGTTACGAAGATTAGTTTTTAAAAACCATATTCCAGAAACTCTTTATTTTACCAATTTTCTATTATGGAAAAACACTCTTTCTCAATATTCTTCATTATCATCAAGTCAATAAACATGTAAATGGTTCAGAATCCCCTCCTCTTATAACTCTGATTAATTCTGAATGTATCTGTAGATGCTCAATTTTTGCCCCAAAAATAGACTCGATGATGATAGTTTGTACTGCTAAGAAGAGGATGAAGCACTAGAAAAACTTGATCCCAAAGCAATGATCCAAGTCTAAGAAGTGCAACCCTTAGCACCTTTTTTACATTTTTAGCAAAACATGATCTAAAAGTTCAAAACGTTCGATTGATTCGATTCTTGAACTAGTAATTCCAGGGTAAGAAATCAAATTCATTGGATCATTTTCACATGTTCGGGGTTTGTGCCGGAATAGGATCTGAAAATGAGTCCTGGGTGCATACGGGATAAATTTTCATGACTTTTGTCGGTACACATACCATATGAATCGATTTCATAAAAAATTAAAAATTGAATCATTTGTAGGGTCCACAAGTGGAGCCCACTAGTAGGGCCAATGTGTGGGGCCCATGTGCCATAGAGGTAGTGAATAGTGTCAAAACACCCATTTGCCTATAAATGCATCTCTAACTCTAGGATTAAGGGGTGTTTTGCATTTTTTTGGTTGGTCAATTGTGAGTTGAGAGAAAATCAATATAAAAAACCAAAAAACAACAAAATCAAACACAAAAAAATCAAATTAAAAACACAATCTAAACTCAATTTCTTCACAAAAACTTTAAGAGTTTTCTTAGTTTGATTGCGTGAGAGAGTGTTTCTAGGATAGTTAGTGAGTTTTACACCATACAAATATTTCCAGAAATGAAATCAACACACAAACTTGGATCATCTTCAAAGATAAAGTGTTCTTGAGGTGTTCTTCATCAATCTTCAAGTAAATGATCGATTTTTCTTCAAAAAAAGATAACCGAGAGTCTAAACTTCATTCTCTTTTGATTTTTAGTTTATTATATATCTTATAACTCTAAGAAACTGAGTTTTTATGAGAAAAACGTGTAAAAACCGAGTTTTGCAGTAATCTGCTGCATTTCCGGGCAACGAAGGCACCAACCTTCTAAGGAAGGCGCACACCTTGGGATGAAGGTGCACGCCTTCATGGCAAGGTTGGCGCCCTCCCTTTAAGGCACCCAGAAATACAGCAGAATGCTACTTTTTTGATTCTGTCTGTTCGATCTTCTAATGATTATATGCTTCGTTTACCTTGAAATGGGACTTGATTCACTTCCAGTAGCGTTAGTTTGTAAGTTCTAGAAAATAAACAACGTAGAAAATATCGAATCGTACCTAGATTCTGATATTGAAGTGGGTTAAGGCTTAACAGTCGAAAATCCATGTTTGATCCGGATGAGTATGTTAACGATTCTAATGAATATTTCTTGCTGGGATTTGTGGATTTTGTTCATCTAACAAGATGAATATTGTGATCATGAGCTTGAAATCACACTAAAATCATTATATTTTATTTTCTAGTATTTATTTTATGCACATTCAATTTTTATTCTTCATACTATTATAATTATATATTATTTCTCTAGCTTACTAACATCTCGAACCCTACTGACATAAATTAATATTCTGTTATTTAGTTATTTTGATGTTTTATTATTTATTTTATGATTATTTATCAATTATTGAACTAATATTTGAATTTTGATGATTTTCAATTAATGTTTGCATAAATCATGTTGTATGAATGCTTGTATGTGATTTAATTGTTAATTTGGTATGTTTAATATTTTGAGTTTGACATAATTTATTTGAATATGGTTTGTAAATTATTTAATGGGATTGTATTAATATTTATGTAATTTGATTGAGAATTTAAAAGAATTCTCATTTTAATTGATTTGTAATAGATTAGTCATAATTTTATTTAGTGTAAAATAATTTTATTAATGATGATTTGCATTAGGTAAGTAAGAATTGGGAATATGTAAGGGTAATGGATAGATTGTATTTTAATAGGAAGGATTGGGATTCTTTTCTCATCCCTCCTTTGTGGATGTTTAATTTATATGTGAAATAGATGTTTAGATGACAATAACTTGTATGATTGATATTGTTTTCACAATTGTATAAAATATTTTGTATCTCAATTTAATTTAATACCGCAATTAATAAATAAATGAATATATGGACAATTAGGACGCCGGTTTATACCGGGCGAAATGGGTGCCTAACACCTTCCCATATCCATACCCAACTCCTGGACTCACTCTGATTAAAACCAGATTAATTAGTTCTAATGAATTAATTAATTCGAGAATTTTTCCTAATTTAGTAAAATAGAGTGGCGACTCCAATATTTTCAAAACCTTACGAAAGTAAGGCCACCATTTTTTGAGGATTAAAATGAGATTGGATAAAATAAATTTTATTGAATTAAAATAAATCAAGCCTATTTAATTCGGTTTACTCAAGTGACTCTCGAGAAAACCATGAGACGCTGTGCGAAAGCCACGTCATTTTGAGTATCTCTATTCAAATCCTACATATAAAACTTGAAAACAAATTGATTTTATTATTTTATCTTGGATCCACACTATGATTTCTGGTGACATTCTCAAACATATAATTTAGCTCGGCACTACTCTTTTTGCTAAAGAAATATGGGATGAAATTGAGAAGCTTTTTCACGATAATCTCAATGCTAAATACATGCAACTGAAAATTAGTTTCAATCAAGCAACTAAAAGCAATCGTTCGATGGCACATTTTCTTAGTTCTATCAAATTCATTATAGATCAACTTTATGCTATTGGTTGTCCAGTTAAAAAAGATGATGTTATTCTTTAGATACTCTCTGGCCTACCACAAGAATATTCTAATATTAGGATAGTTATGACTGCAATAAAACCACTCTCTTCCTTTCTAGAACTTTGGTCATTTTTGTTAACACACGGAATTCGTGTGTTAATATTCTCATCTTCAACATCTAATGAAAATTCTCAAGCTTTGTTGATGACTCATGGTCGCGTTAATTGAGATGGACATGGATAGTGTTATAGGGGTGGTCATGGACGGTTTGGTAGAAGAAAACAACCGTGGTTTTCTAATTCCAGTTTTAATTCACCAAATCAATTTTAATTTTCAAACGTTTCACTATATAGCCAACATAATCACCCACCAACCTTTTTCTCCAATTGTAGTCATGGCAATAGGCAATCTTTATTCTCTTATTAAAGTCCTAATCACACCTAGTTTGTTTTAGGTGAACTACGAACCTAGTGTCAATTGTGTTATACATTTAACCATACTGCCAAAACTTGTCCTACCCGAAATACTCTTGTTCAATCATTAGCTTTTGCTGGCCTTCAATTTAATAGAGACTCAAAAATCACACCTGTATGACATATTGATACTGTTGAACTCATACTTGTATGGCAAATTGATACTGGTAGAACTCATCATATGACCAATAACCTAAGTCTTTTATATTCGTATTCACCATATTATGCCACAGATAAGGTTCAAATTGGCAATGGTAAGCAACTTGATATTACACATATTGGCCATAAAATTTTTTCCACTCAATTTTGAAAATTTATTGTAAATGGAGTTTTGGTTGTTCTAAAAATTTGCTAAAATTTAATTTCAATTCGTCATTTTATGAAAGATAATTTTTGTTCTATGGATTTTGATTCTCTTGGTTTTTCTATCAAGGAACACCCGACATCAACAATAATCAGTCGTTGCAATGATTTTGGTCCTCTTTATCCGTTTAATGCTAGTGCTTGTCTTTCTCCTTTGCCAACAACATTGTTTTCAAACAAGACATCTCCAAACATTTTGGCACCATAGATTGGCACATCCAAGAATAAAAGTCTTGTCTCACTTTTTGAATAAAAATTTGATACCTTTTGCAATTCTTGTCAACCAGTGAAACACGTCAACCTTTCGTTTGATGAGTCTAATCTGTAACTCACCATACTCTTGAACCCATACATTCTGATATTTGGACATCTCCTATTAGTTCCTTTTTTGGTTTCAATTATTATGTGTTGTTTCTTGATGACTTTAGCAAATATTATTGGATTTTTCTTGAAAAATTCAAGTTTGAAGTGTTTTCAAAACTTCTTGAGTTTAAAACTATGATTGAAAAATAAATTCATTTAAAATCAAGCAATTTCAATGTGATAGTGGTGGTGAATTTCAAAATTGCCAGTTTCAAAATTTTTTTAAGGATCATGGAATTGTTTAATGATTTCATGCCCAAAAAATCCTCAGCAAAATGGCCAAGCTGACCAAATGCACAAAACTCTTTTAAATGCTATGCGAACAATGCTTATAAATGCCAATTTTTCACATCAATTTTCGGTCGAAGCCTTACATACTGTTGTAAATTACCATGCTCATCAATTTCACTTTAGGTCCCACATAAACTTTCATCTTGTAGCAGACCTAACCTATCCATTTTAAGAGTTTTTGGGTCATTGTGTTTCCCTCATGTCATGAATCTAGTTCCAAATAAACTTAAACCTAAGTCTAAGGTTTGCATTTTTCTTGGGTATACCGATAATCATAAGGGATATAGGTGTTTAGAATCGTCCACCAATACAACATTTATCTCACACCATATACCTTCAATTAACTTTCTTTTCCTTACAAAAGCACTAACTTTACCAATGCTTTGTATCCTACGTTCACATCTGCATTTAAGAATCCTTCCCAAATTGTACAATCACCCACCTTACCTTTGTTTAACTATAATTCTACCCATCCTTATCCAATCCAAATCATACCTAATTACCTTCTCCTCCTTCTACTTAAACTACTCAACTCCAATCTCATCTGCTAACTATGGAGTCTTGTATCTCATTCGAACTTCTACAACCACTTTCTATTGCATCACATCGCCAACTACTAGACATTCTTATGCTATCTGAACCTTCACCATCTCTTTCTAGTGTGAACCAATATCCCATGACAACTCAAAGCACAACTGAAAGTTTAAAACCACGACGAATTCTCAATCTTAATACGAATTTACTATTGCTGAACATCAACCTGAATCGATAACCTTTAAGGTGACTTCCTGACACCAATGTTCATGTGATGCCATGAACTCAGAGTACAGGGCATTGATGCAAAAGTATACATGGTGCTTGGTTCTTTTACCTTCTTCTCATGTTAATATTATTGAATGCAAATAAGTTTATAGGATTAAATTGAAATATAATGGCATAATTGAGCACTATAAAGCATGACTAGTTGCAAAATAATATAAGTAACAGCTAGGAATAGACTTTAATGAGTCTTTTAGATCATTTGTCAAACCTTCCACTATTCACATTATTCTTTTTGTAGCCTTATCATTCACATGGTCAATACATCAACTTAACATTAAAAATGCATTTCTACATGGCCAATTGGATGAACAAGTGTACATATCTCAACCTTTGGGTTCATTGATCCAAAGCATCCTGATTATGTTTGTAAATTGAACCGAGCAATCTATGGTCTTCGTCAAGCTCCCAGGGCTTGGTTTACACAATTTACAGGTTTTTTCTATATTTAAGATTTGTTTCAAGGATGCAGGTCTGATTCATCAATATTTACCTATAATATTGTTTATCTAGTGATACTGTATTGCAATATATTATTGATTACTTAAGGCATGAATTTTCTGACATTGGACGATTGCATTATTTTTTGTGAGTTAAAGTAACATGTAATTCAAATGGCTTATTTGTATCTCAACAAAAATATGCAACTGAAATTCTACACAAAGCCGATATAATTGGTTGGGAAAGCTTTTTTAATTATTATTTATTATCATTTTTTGCTTGATGAGAGTTTTTATATATGAGCGTTAAGAAGTTGACTTAGCTGCTACACTTCCAATTTAGTTGCTGCATTTTTCTTTTTCTGTTATGTTTTGACTTGTTCTACTGCATTTCAGTCATCATTTCTATTTTTTTAGCTGAGTTGTTAAACATGGAGGCATGTTCCATGGTTGAGCTGAAATATAGGAATTTCTGTTATCCTTTTTTTGTTGTATTGAAGCACATTTGCAGTTAATAAAAAATATGTACACTGCAATATTATTTTTTTTCTCTGTTATTTCTTAGTTTGCTCCAACAAACTGGTATCAGAGCCCTCTTCTTAAGGGACTTGTGAGGAATTTGAGTGTATATTCACCAAAATGGAGGCTTCGAGTGCAGAAACTCCTTTCAATGCCATTGCACCTCCTGTGTTCAGTGGAGAAAATTATCAAGTTTGGGCAATCAGAATGGAGGCTTACCT
>CANUEP010083069.1:0-51580 GCA_947857235.1 Jatropha podagrica | reverse complement strand
TTTTTTTTTTTTTTTTTTTTTTTTTTTTTTTTTTTTTTTTTTTTTTTTTTTTTTTTTTTTTTTTTTTTGAGAATTTATTGTTTGCTTCTTTGATTTTTGGTTGTTGACGTGATTTTAGTTTCCTTAATAGGTGCTAGTTTTTTTGGGTTTACTCTTTCCCCAGTATTCTTGGGCTGTTGTCTGTTGTCAGTGGAAAGTAGAAGACTTCTGGGTGTTGTGTCATGCCATAGTTCTATTCTAACCATATGGTGTAATTTATAGTTATCTGCCATTTCAGTTGTCCTGAAGCAATATACCGCCAATAACTAAAGATTTTGAGTGGAGGATTGGTCATTTCTTATGTTTGTTATGACAATATGATTGGCAACTATGGCAGTGAAAGTCATATTGTTTGGGCAACCTTATATTTGGAGGTTAGCACAATCAAGACTTTTTTCTTTTGTGATAATAGGGAGGAGAATAACATAAAATGTCTTCTGAAACATATTGTATGGGCAGTTAGTATTCAGGCATGGCACTAGAATAAGATTTTTGGTAGCATTGTCCTGCAATAATATTTTGAAGTTAGATACCAATCAGTTTGAACCACGAGTTTCTGTAACTTCTGGCAGCTTGGTTGAGAAGTTGTGTTAGGTTTTCAAAAGTAAGTTTAATGTCAAAAGGAGCATAAAAAAATGCTTCAGATATCTTTGAATCTCCTCAATAAGTTCAAGATGATACTGCTGAATTTTAATAACTGTAAATACAGGAGAACCATGGACTTTTACAGAGGGAGTAACTACTAAGCTGTAAAATGCACAAAATTCAAATCATAGTCCTGATGATGAATTGAACATGAAAACTTTCTTCAGTTGTGCTGTGTGTCCTTGTGTGATTTCTCATTGGTTGTTTCGTGTCAAACTAGAGTACATTATCTTTGTCTTGTAACATGGTTATAGGGTTGGCCTTTGAAGAGATGAGGTAATTAGTTGTCGTTTTCTATGAATACTAGTATATGGCCTTTCCTTTATAACTTCTGAGAGCTCCTATCATTATAGCGTGACTGCAAATTCCTTGGAGCACTGAATTTTGTTTTCAATTTTGACAATAGAGGAGGTAATTCAACTTCTAATTATTCTTTTTCACTGTACTCATATCTGCAGTGATGGAAAATTACAAGAACGTACCACGTCATCTTTATGGTCTTACACCTTCACAGCTAGACATGTTCATGACTGAAGATAATCCAGTCCGTCGACAATCAGAAAGTGTTACAGAGGTTTTCTTTCATTTTTTTTATCAGACTGGTGTTGATTTAATAATAAGCAATTGTGTATTATTAGTCCTTTTGGGAGTTGAACTTCTTCTATAGCTTATCCTCTTCTGACAAATCATATGTTCTTGGTTTTTGACAACTCTTGACAGGAAAGTATCTCATCTAGAAGCAACTATTTGGAACATGGGGGAATGTACAGTGTATCAGGCATGATGGATAGGGGTCCTGCAAAATATAGCATGAGCATAAGCATGTACCGCGGAGGAGGCAGAGGATATGGGAGACCGAGAAGTGCTCCACCTGATTTGCCGTCTTTGCTCTTAGATGCTCGGATATGTTATCTGGGAATGCCAGTGAGTTACAGCACTTCATCTCATTATGATTCTCATTATTGGGTTAAATTTTCACATTACTTATACTATCATGATATCATGTCCGATTGCTGCAGATTGTACCAGCTGTCACTGAGCTTGTGGTTGCTCAGTTCATGTATTTGGATTATGATGACTCTTCAAAGCCTATATATCTATACATAAACTCATCTGGGACACAGGTAAGGACTCCCTTTCCTTCCTTTTTCCTCCTATTGAAACACTTGTTTTGCTCTCTAGATGTGATCTTAACTAACAATTTAAACCATGACTAAGTGACTTTCACTTTCTGACATGCATTTGCTTGTCTTCGTTAATTTGGTTTCGTTGTGCAATTTAGGATGAGAAGATGGAGACTGTTGGTTCTGAAACAGAGGCATATGCCATTGCTGACGCTATGAATGTAAGTATTGCTATCTGTATCTGATAATTGTGTTTATATTCTATCAATGAATAACATTATTAATCAGGATAAAATGGATCTATTAGGTAAGGAAATTTCTTCTCTAATAATTTTGTGCCTTGGTTTATTGCTGTATCTTGCACGAAGGTTACTAGCAGATTCATTTTTGTTTATAGTATATCTTGAAACAATGGTCTTTTGCATGTGTAATTTGTGTATAGCGCTCCAGAAGAGCTGAGCCCAACCAAGCCAAATTACTGTTGAGTTTTAGCTTGGCTCAATAAAAGTATATTTGGGCGTGAGTTCCATCCAAGCTTGAAAAATGAAGCATTCAGCTTTGCTCGTTTACGACTAACAGTTCAAATTTTTTTTGCCTTTTTTTTTGGGCTCTTATAATCCATTAGTCAAACTAATTAATTTATCATCCTTTAATCAACCTCTTATCAGCCATTCAATTACCTTATCGAACGAGATCAAATGAGCTTTTTTCAAGCTAAGCCTCGAGCAGCAGAAGAGCCGCTTGGCTCATTTATAGCCCTAATTTTGTGTTGTTATACATATGGTTTTCAATTAGTTTACGATCGTTTAATCAATATCTTAATGTGCGCGAAACTAATTGTCTGTTGTCCTTTCCTATTTGCTTGAAGTACTGTAAATCAACTGTCTACACTGTGAATTGTGGCATGGCATACGGTCAAGCAGCAATGCTTCTGTCTCTAGGAGCCAAGGGGTATCGTGCTTTACAGCCAAACTCATCTAGTATGTTCCAACTTCTCTTTAATGTTTAATCTATTCTTATGGGTTCTTTTGGACAATATATTTTGCAACTTGGATATAGTCACAGCAGTAATATAATTTTCTCGTCTTTTGTTTGCTGGTTAACAAAGTTATAATCTTTAGGAAAGTATGTGGGAATAATTGACTAAGTTGACATTGTAAGGTCGTGCAACATCAGAATAATATTTAACTATGAGTTCTGTGTTTGCACTGCCTGTCTGCCTGAGATACAGAATTTTTGAGATATTATATCCCTGGCTAATTTAGTTATTTTCTTTTTCATTAGCACCTCCATTTAACCCCCAACTGTCAAGCCTATACTTCTTTCTATCTGTCTTTGTTTTTTAATTAATTAGTTTATGTATTATTGCTTCTGGTTTGAGCACAAAATTGTTTAATCTTCTTGATGATCAATGGTTTGTTATGGTAAGCAGAACTTGCAAACTTTGATAGATTATCCCGCAGATTTAGAACTGTTTTCAGAAGACTACAAGATCAGTAATCTTCAGTCAAAGTGATATTTTATTCTGCATCTTTATTTCTTTGTCCCCTTTATACATTATGTGGTGAAATGGTGGGCAACTAAACATATCTCAATCCAACCTACATGCATTTGGGATGTCTCATTTTGTTTTCCATCTTTTGATTCAAATAACATGTCCTGCCCTTTTCAAGCCTGAACTGAATCTAATTTTCCAGTGGAATATGTCCATAACTCCTGTTGAAGAAACTGTATGATTTGTACTTGCACTTTTTTCTGCAAAAAATTATCCATTCAACTTGTTGATTGCTTATACACTCCGTAAGTCCATTTATTTTGGCATAGATTCAAAATTTAGAGTGATGAGTATCACATACTTTATGACTTCTAACAATGTCATTTTCAATTTCAGCAAAGTTGTATCTGCCCAAAGTCAACAAATCAAGTGGAGCTGTGATAGATATGTGGATTAAGGTAAACTGTCCCTCTTTCTCTTTCTCTCTCTCTCTCTCTCTCTCTCTCTCTCTCTCTCTCTCTTCTCTTGCTCTGTGTTTCTCCTTTACAATATTTCTTCTGCAAACTCTTACATCAGGCCAAGGAACTTGATGCAAATACCGAGTATTACATTGAATTATTAGCTAAGGGAACCGGAAAGTCAAAGGAAGAAATTACTAAAGATGTCCAGCGACCTAAATACCTGAAAGCACAAGAAGCTATAGACTATGGTCTTGCAGACAAGATAGTTGACTCAAGTGATGATGCTTTTGAGAAACGGGTAATAGTATCATTACATGTAGCTTATGTTTTCACTTGCATTGCATGAACCAGAATGCAGTTTATCAAATGAACTTTTGATCTTCAGGATTATGATGCATTGCTTGCCCAATCAAAAGCCATGAGGGCAGCAGGTGCCAGTCCAAGAGCAGCTCCTTCAGGGTTTAGGTAATTACAGAGCAGCATGAAACGGCAATTTGGAGGGGAAATATAAAGGAAGTCTGCACAGTTGATGGTGGTGCCACTTACTATGACTTGATAGACCTCGGTTAGCATACGTCTTTCGTTGCTGTATGCAAAATACATATCGAAGGGCTATGTAAAATTTACATGTAGCAAATGGTTACTCTTTCATAATACATATACTGTGATCCTTGATTTTCCCCATACCTTGACTCTATTAGAAGTTTTTGCTACTCCAGTTCTTTTTTCTTTCGCATTACCCACGTGCAAAATTTTTTCTTTTGGGAAAATAGAAGCATTGGTGTGAATGGAGAACCAACTTATGCCCTAAGCATTTCCTTCTGACAATGATATATATATGTATATATATAATTTTTTTTCCCTTTTTTGTTACCTTTCGTTGAAAGGGGTGGTGATTGGTGATGAGATTGCAAGCACAAAGCTTTTTTCAATTGCCTTCTTTTTGCCTTTTCAAATAAAACCAGAAGAAAAGCTTCAGATAAAAAACATTCATAGATCTGATTTATGCCAAAAATAAAACTCGTGGGCAAATATAAATAATCTGGAAATAGATAGTATTTACATGAAATTATAATTGCCATCCATGAGTGTTCTTTGGAAGTTTAAATCAAATCACACAAGAATAATGAATGACGAGATTTATATAGTTCTATTCTTCCGTTGGATTTATAATTTACATCACTAAAAACATCTCTGGTTCGTAAGTGATTCAAAAGAATTCTTCCTGCTTATGATTGATTTTCAAACATCATAATTCATTAACTTGCACGATGACGATAAAATTGTCAGCATATGCTCACAAACATCTACATAAATGAAGAATAGAGGGACAGTATTTACAGAATTCAACATTGTTATAGAACTTTTGGCATAGACCTATAGTAATTGCTTGAGCTAAAAACGAAATAAAAAATAAAGAGAAGAATTCTAGCTTAATTCAAAATCAGTTTTAGCATCAAGTTTAGACAACTTCATTCGAGAGAAATGAAGCCTGTGCACAAAATTACTACGTATACAGAGCATGGACCAGAGGCTTTTGTAATGTCAGTTATGCTGGAGGATTTGGGAACACCTTCGGTTTTGGCTTGACTTCTATTTCATTTACGCTGCGCACAAAGATTGCATCTGGTTCATGGCTGCAAGGAGGATAGCTATTAGGAGTGATAAATGTGTGTGTGTGTGTGTGTGTGTGTGAGAGAGAGAGAGAGAGAAGACAAAGAAGATTAAGAGGAAGAAAAAGTTGGGAAAAAAGAATTGGTCTTACACTTTCTCTCCCTCTTCAAATGTGTAGCTTGATGCTACAGCCAACAGACGACCATCTCTGCTGAATGAAAGTGCTGCAATGCTTGATGGGTACTTCGAATACTGGAGAATACGAGTAAGAGAAATAAATCCATAAGCGTAAGAGAAATAAATTAAGATCATTGTATCCTAGCAACTACTTACCTGATAAAGCCTCTTTTTGTTGTTCCCGTCCCATACATTCACAAATCCATCACAACCTCCAGTTGCAAATGTACCATAACTGCAGTTTAATTTTGGAGGAATTGAATAATGAGAAACAAGCACAGAGGAAATGAGTTGCTATTATTACTGATGTTAACAGGAGGTATACTGTCCAGTCACCAGCAGTACAGGCACAATAAAATAAATAAATACAATAGAGCTTGCAAGAAATTTGATTTTATGCCCCGAAACAAATAGAGTTAAGCACACTTCAAAATCTTATACTAAATGAATTTTTAAACTACAAGAGAGAGAGAAGGGCAATTTTCAAGAGAGAAACTTCATATAATTTCTCAACATGTGCGCTTATCAGTTCAATTGGGAAAAAGAAATGCACATTTACTGGCTTAAGTTTCCAGTTAATATTCCCTTTGCTAGGCTGAGGCACATAAGAGTCCTCTGCATCTCTCAATCAAACAGTCACAAAACTCAATCCATGGAGAATCTTCAGAAACTTACACAGGGTGAAACGCAATAGCATTAACAGGATAAACAATGTCCCTTCCAGCTTCTGACTTTCGATGACACTTAAATGCATATCTGCAAAAAGCTTAAAGTCCATCAAGACATGGTGAAATGAAGACAAGACATTCTGTCACTGTAATGCACATATGTAATCCCATACTTTTACTGATTATGCCTGTTGAGCAAACTATTTATTAACTAAACTCCCTAACACAAAAATCAGGTGTTGGCATGAATGTAAGAGCCAATAATGAAAATGATAACAAGAAATCCTAGCATTTGCAAGGAACATAGATTGCATAAGACACAATAAGAGCACTCACTATTACTTGCAAAGTGAGCATACATCCAGATTCATAGAAGAGGAGCAAAAAAATATATCAATATTTTCCACAACTAAATGTCTTAAAATATCTGGAATTGAATCAACATATAATTTATTTGGATAATATAGCCCATATTATCAAAAAATTAAAAGACAGATTATAAGAATATTAATCAAGAAGTGCAAGATAAACTCCACGAGTGGTTCTTTAAAGAGCAGAGAAAAAACCATACTTTTTTGCTTGGCTAGCCTCTGAAAGATCAAAAAACTCCATTGCAACCCTTCCTTCAACTGAACTAAGAGCATATCCTGCATATGGTAATCCAGATGAACAGGAACATCCACAAGAGAAATATATGTAAATCGGAAACCCCCCCCTCCCAATTAAGGGACCATGTAAAGCTATTTTACTATGCATACTTAAAAAATATTTATAATTTATTTAAATAACTATCAGTAAGGTATGTTTATTTCAACAAATCTTTAATGACAACAGCAGAGAAAAAGCTGCCACTTTGATGTTAGTGTCAACACCTGTTCCATTGGGATAACAACGCACACATCGAGTTTGATATTTCAGTGAAGATTCCCTTCGTTGCTCAGGTTGAGACATATTTCTCAAATCATAGATATTTACATGCCTTCCTGCAGTTGCTACTACTAAACGATTTCCAACAAGAGATAACGAGTAAACGCGCTCAGGTTGAGGATATGTGCCTACAAGAGTGCGTTCCTGTCCACTTGCTCCTCTGGGATCCCAACACTTCAGTGTTTTGTCCCAGCTACCAGTGATAACTTGCCCTATTAGTTTAAGAAGGAAAAAATTAGAACAGATCATAATCTTTCATATATATGAAGTAGAAAAGGTTGCTCCCTGATATTCTATCTGTACGTTCGTATAATTTTATAGCAATATCATATGAATATGATGAAAGTATGTGATCATTATGCTTCCAAGACTCAAGAAGCTAACACTTATTTAAATATAAAAATTAAATAAATAGGATAGAGCCATAATAAGTTTATAAAAATTGAAACACTTCCCAATTACCCCTGATACAAGAAAGTGTACCAAACACATGAAACCGAAAATTAGAGAAAATTTATACAAGCTTGAGCATATACAGATTACTCTCAGGCAGTATGAGTTAACAACTGTTGAACTACATTCCTAATTTGGATGCTGTTGGGAAGTGCCACCAGTTGAAAGAGAGAAAATGTGCCATACTGGTTTTTCACATAGATATATCTAAAGCCAAAACTAGACTTCACTCTCGTAGGAAATATTGTAAAGACATAATACAACTTTGGCATTTTGACAACAGCCTGATATTTAACTAACATATGCTACACTGGTGTGTATATATAAAGTATACCCCTTTTATCCATCACTTTGGTCTAAATTTGAATTACTTTGACTTCATTCTAACCAATTGCATCATAACCTCCCCATGATGAAGATAAAAATTGAGTGGCTTGTAAGAAACGTAAGTTACTAGAGATCATTTCACACCAGAACAAATTATTGCAACAATAAGAAATATAAAAGGGAAGCAAGCCAATCCTAGTCTAACACACCTGCTGCATAAGAGTACTCAATACAACGGACAGGAGCGTCGTGCCTTCCCAAAATATCCTCTTTTCCATAGCTAAAAACCAGCCTGAAACATCAATTGCAAAATGTTAAGTTTGATGAAACTGTCTCCCAAAATGTTCTTGCCATTATAAGCAGATAAATTCCTGTATAGTCCATGGTTCTCATCCATACATTAGAAAGCAGCTATAAGAAATTCAAAAACAGATTAAGAGAACCATCCAGCAATGGTTGCATGCAAAAGCAAACCATATGCAACTCTTGCAAAGAAAATTGATAGAATTAAATATGCCGAGTAGAGTTAGTAGACTTTCTGATAGGAAACGAAAAATCACATTGAAATGATATGAAAGTTAAAAGTAGATTAGTGTTGGAATCCATCTTGGATAAGCTCTTTTTATACTTTATTTCCCAATAGTATTTAAGACGATAAGAAAAGGAACTGAAGAGAAAAGAATATGCCCACTGACTGAGATCCAGAAATGAAAAGCACTAAAGCAGTTAGAAACTTTAAAATAGATAATGAGAAAAAAAATTTCCAACAGTATATAAATGTTACATTAACTAGCTAGTTCAGGCTACGTCAGTAATTACTAAATCAGTTAGATGCATCAGGTACTTGGCAGATCCCAAATCTTCCAAATTATTCTTCCCACTTCGGCTTAAGTGCTAATACATACAGTTATTATTGGCCAATATTCAAAACCATCTTAATTTATTTGCATAAATTAGACAGCTTGTACTTTTGGTTCCACATACTGGAGGATGAATAAATAAATATAGAAAATAAACACAAAGCTGGGGAAAGTTTCATAGTAGCCAAACAGAGTATTAGGACAAAAACGATGGAAAAATAAACTGACCGTCGCACAGTATTATCAGCACTAGCACTGAAACCAGAGGAGTCGTCGTGGAAGCAGCAATCGAGGACTGGTCCACCGTGCATAAACTCTCCTCGCAAAGCATTAGCACTCGCATCGTACAGTCTCACACTCTACATACAAGTAAAAAAAATTTAAAAAAAAAATAACAATGTAAAACTAAGAAGCGATGAGAGAGACTCTACTACCTTATCCCAGGAGGAGACAAGGAGGTGATCGCTGTGATTGGAGAAACGTAGGTTCGATATTCCATCGGACGGTGGACTAGAGAGCTCGCGGCCGGATCCCGGTGGCGGGAGGACAGCTGTCATGTCTGTGACTTGAAAAGACAAGGAGATTTGCTAGGGTTTTGAGAGAGAAGGAAGGAGGTTAGAAAATTTTGAATGTGGAACAAGGTGCTAAGGTTTTTGAATGTTTTTGTTTTTGTATGGAGAGAGGGGTTTGAATTTAAATTTGAAATGGAAGGGGGCAATGGAATGGAATGGCCATAATTAAAGCTTCTCCTTCCTTGTTTTTGTTTATTTATTTAAATTAATTTTTAGAGTTGAAGATAAAAAAAACTTTCTTAGTATTTTTTATTCCATTTCATTTTTTTTTTTTCAAATTTAAAATAATAATAATAATAATGCATAATAACACTTGATTTGATTGGTTTACAGTTAAACACATAAATTTATCCATATAATGGATGAAAAATTTTATAATTTGTCATTATATATATATATATATATTTGATTTACGCTGAATACTTAAACAGTTGATATGATTAATTATTAATTTGTTGCGTGTCTCCTCCCATTAATAATATGTTCAATTTGTATTATGGTGATTTTGATGTAGGCTTAATATATAATAAATGGAAAAAATAAATAATTCAATTTGCCCCTTGAATTCAGACCATATATTCAAATTGTACATAAATGACATTTTTGCCCTAAAAATTCCGTAACTTGTAAGATATAGTTCAAGTTGTTATTTTTTCCCTCGTGCCATAACATGTATATCCAACGGTCAAAGTCCATTTTTTTATTTTAATTAAATATCTTAAACTGTAAAAGCAATATCTAACGCCACTATTATCCCTCAAAACCCCACAACACCCAGATTTCTATGACTCACATCTCAATCCTCAAATCCCTAAGAGATGGAAGGAGAATCGAGCATGAGTCAGTCCATCAAGCTGTTTCTCTACTGGAGTATCTGCGCAAAATAAAAAACAATGGAGAAGCATGTTCCGTTGGAAATGGCGAGATCATCAAGTCGCCCAACCTCTCTTTCAACAACAACAACAAAAAAAAAAAGGAAGGGATTCTCTGAAATGAAAACAAATAATCAATACCAGGATCCCTTAAATTTCAAAATACACTAGGCACAAAAAGGCTAACAGCAATAGTAATTGATCAGCACTGATTGAACTGAAACATGTGGTACTGTTATTTTGTTGATATTTGGTGGATACCATAGTCTTCCTGCTTAGTATTATCATGGATCTCAGAAGTAGATTTTTCGGATTCTTTAGAATTTTCAATGTCTCCATTGCTATTCTTCCAAAATTTAAATAGCAAAACAGGAAATCACCAGACAGAAAATAGAATTGGAGTTTGTTTTTTAAAAAATTCAGCACATGATAGATTTATATAGAAAGGAAAAGAGAATATATGAGCAACTGCTTCTTCTTACATGCTTCAATAGCTTTCTCATACCATGCTTTCTTCTTCAAAACCTTCTCAGCATGTATACGGAGCTTTCTTCTAGATTAATTTTGAGACACTAATTATAAAATAGTTTGGTTCCACTCCATAGCATTCTCATTTTTTTTTTAACTCATTGAAAATTTTAATTATTAAATATTTAATTTTACTCATTAAATATCTCAATTTATAAAATTAATTCAATTAGATACTTATTAAATAGTTGGAGGATATAAAAATTACGTTTAAAAATTGTAATAATCATATATCAAATTAATATTTTATATTTTTTTCAAATTATATTAATATTATAATTCATGATTGTATTTTAATAATAATATAAAATAAATTGATTGAATTTTAAAATCCCAATAACATTTTTTAAATTTTAAAAATCAATAGTTATTTCGTTGTAATGTTTAATGTGTAAACTTTTAGAAAATTATTTCTTTCTTATTAAAAATTATTATGTATACCAAAACTTTTTTTTATTCTTTTTATTGTTATTTATACTATTTTCATTAAAAAAAATTGATCACATGTAATATATTTATTTATCTAATTACATTATTTTTAGGCACTCTTTTAAATCAATTTTATTTTTTAATCATAATAAATATATTTTCATCTTTTATGAAAAAATTCTGACTCCATTGCTCCTGGACAAACCATCCGTCCAATATATCAACTTCTTGGAACCAATCACAAAACTATTAACTTATTTCTTAAAAAAAGAAAAAACTGTTAACTTATTTGAATAGTTTCATAAATTACCATCAAAGAAATCTATTATTTATAAAATACTTTTATAGTCAATTAATTAAATTAATTAATTACTCATTTATTAAAATACTATTGCCAATCTATACATTAAGCATATCCAATAACTTCTGAATATAAAAACTATATCATAAATATTATTATAAATTCTTAAAAAAATCATAATAATTGTAATTTGTAAAATTGTATCTCTAATTTTAGAAACTAACTCACAGTCACAATTTATAGCTGTTTGGATTACGAGAAAAATAGATTATTTTTAATGCCTTTTATCTTATAGTCACAATTTAATCTGTTGAAAATAAAAAATTAATTATTTTATTTTTGAGACGAAGATAATAATAAAATATAATATTATATTTCATCTGACCGAATAGTCAAAAAGTTTGTAAAAAAATTTAAATTTTATAAATATTTAAAATATTTTAGCTTTTATGTCCAATTTATTTAATTATAGTTGTTTGTAAAATATTTACACCAATTAATGTCATATTAAAAATGTGGATAAAGACATA
This sequence comes from Jatropha podagrica, assembly GCA_947857235.1. NCBI lineage: Eukaryota > Viridiplantae > Streptophyta > Magnoliopsida > Malpighiales > Euphorbiaceae > Jatropha > Jatropha podagrica. The sequence continues at coordinate 39,558 of CANUEP010083069.1, read as the reverse complement.
TATAATTTGATAATAGATAAAAGTTGGAGTTTTCGTGTTCAAATATTCAAAATGTTATATTAAAAAAATTAAAGTAATAATTGGTATTATTATTTTCTGAAAGAAAAAAAGAAATGAAAAGAAAAATGGAGTGTCCAAAGGAGCTCTCTGTGTACTGAACTTCAACTAAAAATCAATTCGATTAAAATTGAAAACAATAAAAATATTTTCAAAATTAAAAGGCAACCAATCGTTGGTTTTGCTTTCAAAATCAGATCTTCCTTCTTCTCTTGCTTTATCTATCTCTGATCGTTTAAACCCTAGAGGAGTTTATTTGAAATTCATGCTCTGTATACTATAATTACCTAAATCTTGAACTCAACGATTTATAGACTCTGCAATGGTGGTCTGCAAATGCCGTAAGGTACCTCTCTCTTTCTCACTCTTCTTTTTGTGATTCAATTGGCTTTCAAAGCGGAATTAGTTTAAGCTGACTTTTAGATCTGATTTAGTTGATTACCTGATATTCAACGCGAGTTTGAATCTAATTCGATCAACGATTTTGTGGTTTTCGATTTGGATTCCTCGCAATTCAGTTCAATTCAAGATTGTTGTTAAAGGAGACATTGAAATGAAGGAAAAATATGGGTTGGGGAGTGGGTATTGTTGTTCGTCGCACATTTTGTTGGTGTTTAGCTTTGCTGAGTTTGATACTATGTGACTTTATTGTCATTTAGATTGGGTTGGGATCTAGTCATCCAACTAAAAACAGTGCTGGTACCTGCATTTTGTTCATTAGTTGGTAATCAGCTTATGGGGATGTTTAATAAGCTGCGGAGTGCAATTTATGATTGAATTGTAATTGATTATTGCTTTGGCAAAATGGGTTAATCTATTGGTTGATGCCTGTTGGTTAACTCTGATATGTCTTGATTGACAGTCAGTATACAACAATGATGTTAGTTGAATATGAGGATTGATTTATGTGGACTTTCCTGTTTCAGGCTACAAAATTATATTGTTTCGTGCACAAGGTCCCTGTTTGTGGTGAATGTATCTGCTTCACAGAGCATCAGATATGCGTGGTATTTATATCAAACTCTATACTTCTTTAGTTCCACCATATTAGACACTCTGGTTACAGTGCCATTTACTTATTTGATGAAAAATAGTCACCTGTTATGTTACTTTTATAATGATGCATTCACATTTGAAAAACAAAAAGATTAACGTTAAGCAGAAGAAGTGGTTAGTTTTAGGGCTAGTGGCAAGAGAGATATAATAAATTAATAATAGGAAAATGGGGGCAGATATGAGCTTATCAGGAGAGAAATGGCCAGAAAAGGGACCATATTCGTGGTGTTATGCTATTGATTCTAAATCTCAAAATTTATTGATTGAAAATTATCCACGGGTATGGACCTGGCTATGAACAAAGCAGAATGAAAACAAAGGATGCATATAGCTGACCCCAACTAGTTTGGGATTAAGACTTGTTCTTTTTGTTGAAAACTATCCACGGGTTCAGTTTACCAAAAATCTGCAGAATATTGTGAAATATGCTTGTAGAAAATACTGAATATGTGACCTACGTGTATTCATGCATGTGTGCATGCATACATTTGCTTGTATGTGACCTAGAAAAGTTCTTGTGTGAGGCTAGTTTATGCTAACTTTGTATTTATCTCGTTACTATTGTAGGTTCGTACCTACTCTGAGTGGGTTATTGATGGAGAGTATGATTGGCCTCCAAAATGTTGCTCATGCCTAGCTGTTCTTGAAGAGGGGCATGGTTCTCAAACCACTCGATTGGGTTGCCTGCGTATGTTTTATTGCAAATATTGCTGAATGCTGTTAGTTGTAAATTTCTTGTGAAATGCCCAAGATGACATGTATATATTTTGGTGTTCACTGTAGACGTAATACACAAAAATTGTTTGGTTTCCCATATCAAGAGCTTTCCTCCGCATACTGCACCAGCTGGATATGTGTGTCCTTCATGTTCCACATCGGTAAGAGTAGTTGAAAGTGATTTCTAGCATATATCTACGTTGGGCATTTAAATATTTCCCCTATCTTTTTACACCGCTATTTCTATTTGTAATGATGTTTGGTAGTTTTCTGGGTGCTAAAGCAAACTATTTTACCAGAAATTTTTTGGTTTTATTGATGCTTTGTTAGGAAGCTAATGGAACTTTAAAATTTTGATCACTGATTGGTTAATGGGGTCTCATTGGAAATTGAAATAGACAGTCTTGCAAACTGATTAAACCATGAAAGGTTTTTGATAATGACTGAGGTGTAAAAGTAAAATTTGGTGATGGATATGACCTTTAGTGACATTTTGCTCACTACGTGTGTGTGATCTCCTTGTCCTTTTGGTGCTTAATAGCAACTTCGAATTGGAAGAGAGTTGAGGCTGGACTCGTGGATGGGAAGTTGCAACCTGTTGTATAGTTTCTCCCATTCGCTGTTCATCATTTTTCTCTTATTGCCAATACTTTTTCCCGAAACTTCCTGTTTCATTGTTTCACTTAAGTGCTAGTTGGTTGTTACAGTGACAGAAATCTCAAGTTTGTTACTTGCTGCGAGGTGCCTGTTAAGTATTTAGAATTGCCACTTCATGCAAAGATCTTGAAAGGGAAGAACTGTCTACAAAGTCTCTTTTAGGACCCTACTTTAGTGGGAGCTAGTTAATATTTTTTGGTCCTTAAATTTTAATAGTTAGAAACTGAAAATAGGATGCATTTAGTCATCGCCAAGTTTTAGACCTATAAATGCATGTTTTTCTTTGAGATGTTGGAATGCCAAGATTGACAAGAATTTGAGATGGACTATGAAGAAGTTATTTATTTAGTTGAAAATGCGCCTTTGTGCATTGAGCATGGTACATTTTCTAATTGCCGTACTTCTTTAGATGTGAATGTGGTTTTGGATTGAAGGATGCTTGGGTTCTGAGATGGGATAATACAAAAGCTTTCCACAGGACAATGTGCAAAAGAAGGCTTGGGTACTCACTTGAAAATTTATAATGGATTAATAATGAAGATTCAAGTTCACATATACTCTGTCAAATTGTTGGCTTGTGCTGCAAATTGTTTTTCTATTTAAACTATCATAAATAAAGAATATCAGAAAACATATAAGATTAATTCTTCCTACATCACCTTCATACCTGTTCAAATTAGTTAATGTCCTCAGCTGGTTCTACAAGGATCTTTTGGTCAAACATTTTCATGATATATACTAGAAGGGAAGAATTGAGAGTACATATTCTGGAGTTAAGGTTTTGGGTGTTGGGATATTGCAATATTGAGCACTTAGCTTATATTACAAAATGAGGGTGTAAGGCTTTGTCAATTTGGGCACAAATTAATTATATCTAGCCTCTTTTGCTTCTTAGTTGAAAGACTGGACAAGTGCTTAATGAAAGGATTCTTCATGTTTTACAATGGCATTTTTTCAGGAGAATAAAAAAGTTGCCATTTGTTTCTGTTTGTTTCAAGACATTTTATTATTGAATTGCATTTTGTCTTTTCTGTTTAATATTGCAAGTCTTTTCTTATTGGAGGTGTCTGTTAATGAGATAATGGCAAATTTTTTCTCAGGTTACCAGTATCATATTACACAGAATTTCTGATCTATGAAGTTCTAAAACTTAATTTTTGGAAGAACTTTTCCTTTTTCTTTTTTTTTTTTTTTTGTGAATAATTTGTTTCATGATTGCATTGGTTAGGAGTTGACTACAATATTGGTTTTGGTACACCTCAATTTATTTCCATCTGGTGCTTTAATGTTTCAGATATGGCCTCCCAAAAGTGTGAAAGATTCAGGATCTCATCTTCATTCAAAGCTAAAGGAAGCTATCATGCAGGTAAGGTGCATTCTCCCTTGTGAAAATCTGATGTTTCTTTAATAATGCTTTGCTTGATTAATGTCTTATACTGAACCTATTTTTGGTGCATTATAGTAAACCTTTCTGTAACTGTGCACCTGCTTTCCTTGAGTTCACTACTTTCACCTTTATTTATCTATTGATTGGTCGATTACCTGAGTTTTTCTGTCCTCTTTCCTGCTTTATTCTGCTAACTGTAAATTTGCGGCCTTGGTGCTCATACAAAGGTGGCTAATTGAATCACTTATATCCATCAAAGTTAAGGCCTTTGGTTAAATGGCATTGGTGAAAAGACACGGGTAATCAAATTCAGCAGGTTTATTTCTTTCTTAGGGGTTTTAATCTAAATTTACCCCTACCGTCACACGCATGCACATTCGTGTGCAAATTTGCAGAGGTGTAAATGTATACTTGCACACACATGAAAGAATTGACCATCATAATAGAAGGACAGTTGATTGGTTGTAGGCAATAGTCAAAGAGTTTAGTTTACTAAAATGTGACAGGTGCTTGCATGACTAAAATTTTGGAGATTTTTGAACATACATCTCAGTGGCCGGTGGACACCAAAAGATTGTAGAACTCTGTATCCCTAACTCTTCGGGAAAAGTAGATTGATAACATCTCCCCTTAAAAGGTCCTGCAAGCTAAACAAGGTGTGGAATAGATGTTAGGAATTAATTTTTCACCTTGAAGTGTTAATTTGGTATGATTACTGATATGATATAAGATAACCCTTTTGTTCTCTAAGTATCCTTGTGCTTATCTTTATTCGAGAAATATGTATATTTGTTTGGGTATTCCCCTCTTAATGTTGTATCCTTCAATGGTGGATATTTCATCAGGTGGGAATTGCTATTACTTATATTTGAACCTCAGTGCCTGCTTCTATATAGCCTCAGCTTTACCCCTAGCAGAGGCTCTTGTTTCAGGAGAACTGAAATTACAGTCTTCCTTATCATTTTTCTGATAAAGGTTTAAGAAATTTTGATCACTGTTATGCAGACTGGAATGGAAAAGAACTTGTTTGGAAATCATCCAGTTTCTTTGCCAGCACCACCTCCTGCATTTGCGTCAGATCCACTGGTTGCCATTTCCTCATCACCTTTGCTGACAAAAGATGAAATAATATCTGAAGAATATTCATCTGCAACTGGAACAGGGCCTCCTAAAATTTCAGCGGCAGATATTGTGGAGATTGATAACGCCAATTCAGCAGGGAATTATTTGAAAAACTCGAGTCCAGTTGGTGTAAGATTTTCCACTCTTTCTCCTCTCTCCAGTTATTGCACTGTGGTTTTTTAGTCAATGTACTCACCTTCATTTGTATATCTAGGTATTTTGCCTTGTTTTATTACTTCCAGTCTTCCATGTCTTATATTGTTTTGTTTTGCAATATTGCTATGCAAGCCAGCCTGGTGCTACAACACGAAAGGGTGGCATTCATGTTGAGAGGCAAAATTCTGAAATTTCATACTATGCAGATGATGAAGATGGAAATCGCAAAAAGTACAGTCGAAGAGGTGAGTAGAAACTTTGCTTATATATGGGCAAGTTCAAATGACAATGGAGCTTTTTAGCATTTTTTGAGACCTATTTTACCAACTTACATGTATGTTCTTTTTATGTTTCCTTTGTCTACTATGGTTGTAAAATATCAAATTGACTTGAGACAATTAATTTCATGCATACATGTATGGTAAATAGACTATCTAAAACTAATAATTGTGATATGGAAGGCACAGTGGCCATTATAAGTGTGCGTGTCTTAATGAGAATAGGCTATATAGATGGCATAAAACTGATAGGGTTACAAGAATGGTACCCTTCTGGTTATATTTATTCCATATCTTTTATTCTTACTGCATTAATTGTGATGCAAAAGACAAAGCTATTCAACTCTCATTCATATCAGTTTGATGTATTATTGACATAAAGTAAGACTGATGCCTGCACTATTGAATTGTTTATGCTGATGGCTTTATTTCTTGTCCAATTTTTGAATGCCCAACTCTTCCATTGCAGGTCCATTCCGCCACAAGTTCCTTAGAGCATTGCTTCCATTCTGGTCAAGTGCATTACCAACTTTACCTGTAAGTGCACCTCCACGTACAGATGATGTCTCAGAAGGCCGTGTGAGGCATCAAAGACCATCGAGAATGGATCCAAGAAAAATACTTCTCTTTATAGCAATCATGTAATCTCTGCACTTCTTTGTTAATCAATAACGCTATCTTATGATTTTGAATAATTGGATTATTCAAACACTTGATATAATTTATCTTGGCTGTTTCTACTAATGCAAGTGCATTACAATCACTGCTTTTGCTAATTCAAACATTGAATAATCACATGCAGGGCCTGTATGGCAACAATGGGTATACTGTATTACAGAATCGCTCAACGAGGTTTTGGGGAAGGACAGCCGGATGACGAGCAGCAGTAATTCTGTTAATGATGGAATTCTCTGACCATCAATTACACCATTATATGCCAGCGTGTTGGTTAAATGGTGCTTTTGCTTGTGCAGCTGCTTCTCTTGTATGGGTATTTTCCCATGTGTGCATCAGTTGTTTCTTATGTGAAATGTACAAGAAGGGGGGATGGAAGAGAATTTTATTTCCACTGTCAATGGCAGTAAAAATGTTACATACTCTATCTTGACCCGTGTTCCTTGTAGGCTGTTTCCATTTTTTTGTCTATTTGGAATGGAATTGGAGAATTAGGTTAAAAGGAAAGATGGTTTTTTTTTTTTTCCAATTTTTTTTATATTTTTTTAAAGTTTGCTTATTTCTGTAATTATTTCGTTGAGTTAATAAATGTTGTGATAAGAAGCTGAACAGTTCATCTGGGTTCATTTCAAAGAGGGGCCTCTTTAGCGTTCAAAATATACATGAGGTGGGAAATCCACTTTCGTAGCATGGGGGAATAGTTGGTTCATTAGAAATATTCGTACAAATGGATTTTACACTACATTCAACTTAAAAATAAAGATAATAAATTTATGTTCTCTTGTAAAAATGTTTCTCATTAGTTTTTTTTTTTCAATGTAATAAATTATGCTTCGTTTTTTAGTTAAAAAAATGCGGCATTCCACATAACAAGCATAGCAAAGTGCTGAGGAAGCCAGCAGCTGAAATGCAGCCTATAGAAAGCTCTCAGCCCTTTCCCCAATGGGGCATAAATATCCTCTGACTCTTTCCAATAGCTATAGGACAGAGGAAGTTTTATCATAGTAACAATAGACCATTTTTCCAAATGGGTGGAGGCAAAGGCTTTGACAACAATAATGCCAGTGCACATCATGAAGTTCTTCAAAAAAGAAGTCCTATGCCGATATGGAGTTCCCAGTAGATTAGTTATAGACAACGGCAAACAGTTTGACTGCTTTGTCTTTAGAAATTTATGCTCAGACAGGAATATAAATTTGCACTTCACGTCGGTAGCCCACCCTCAAACAAACGGGCTAATAGAAGTAACAAACAGGACTATCTTGCTGGGTATCAAGGAAAGGTTGGAAGGGGCAGAGTCCAGCTGGGTTGAAGAGTTAAATAGCATACTTTGGTCTTATAGGACCACACCTAGTAGCTTCATAGGAGACACACCTTTCTCCGTGGTATATGGCGTGGAGGCAATAATCCCTGTGGAAATTGGCATGCCGAGAAGAAGGATATAATTTTAGAACCACGACCACAATACTAGATCATTGAGAGTCGACTTGCACTTAGCTGAAGAAAAGAGGAATGAAGCATCCATCAAAGTAGCTGCTCGACAGTAGCAAATGGCAAAATATCACAATAGGAAGGTCGGAAAAATGACTTTTGAGATTGGCAACAAAGTATAGAAGAAGCAAGAGATAAAAATAGGATTAGTAGTAGGCAAGTTGAGCCCTAATTGGGAAGGTTCCTATGAGATCACACAAAAATGGGGACCAAGCACCTTCAAGATCAGACCCTTGGTGGATCCGAGCTCCCTCGGACTTGGAACTTAAATAATTTGAAGCATTGTTTCGTGTAAATGTCGAAGTATTCGATAAAAGCCATATTTTTTTCACTCAGCACTTTTAAGCTACGGAGGTATAGTTCTGACAAAAATGGCTGAGCCCCTAATAACAAGCTCAAAGAGATCATCACAAGGCAAAAAAAGAAAGTGCCTAAGTACAAAAAGGGTCAAGCCCCTAACAACTATAAAGCTTGAAGAGAGCATCACAAGGCAAAGAAAAAAATGCTTAAAGGGTTGAGCCCATAACAACTATAAAGCTCGAAGAGAGCATCACAAGAAAAGAAAAAAATGCCTAGATGGCCGAGGCCATAGCAACTATAAAGCTTGAAGAGAGCATCACATGGCAAAGAAAAAAAAAAAATCTAATAGCGAAATAGGACTGAACCCCTATCATACAAAAACCACAGAAAATATCGTAAGGTAAGAAATGCCTAAGTAAAAGAATAAGATCAAAGGCAAAAAGTAAAAGCAGACAACACACATCGATTTGTATAATTTTTTTCATTTATGCATCATTAAAGTACATGAACCATTATGCATTAAGGTGGTTCTCGCCAGAAATAGAAAAATTTACATCTCCGGTATTGCTAGGAACGGCTAACACATCTGCTTTAGTAGTAGGAGGGACCCTAGTATTCTCCCCAAGAACTTCCTCAACTACCCCCACTGGGTCACCCGCCTCTATCTGCTCCTCCTCATCCAAGTTTTGAATAACATCAATCTAACCTTGTTTAAGTAGCTCCTCCACTTGAGCGTTGAGCTTGAGGGAGGAATCAAGGTGGGCATCTCTCTCCTTGGAAATAGCATAGACCTTATCCTCAAGTTCCCTAACAAACCAACTATGTTCTAAGGTTTAGGTCTGAATAGAATTCTCCAGCTTCTCAACCTTGGCTTTTTCAGCTTTTAAGTCCTCCGTCAAGGTAGCAACTAGTTCTTTGGATTCCTTTGCCAGACAACGAGTATCGTTGCGAGTGCTCACCAACTGAAAATGGTCAAAAAGTACAAAGTAAGAATAACATTCATAGGAGGGAGAGTTAGAAAGTGAAGGGAAAAGCACCTGTAAAAGCCCATTGTTGATTTGGTCAAGGAAGCACTCTTCTCCAAGCTCTCGTGGTGAGCTAAATCTGTGGGGGACACAATGGGCCATCGAAACCTGAGCAACTTGGCCACGGCCTGTTGAAGCTTCTTTGTCAAACTTTCTCCTCATAGCAGTTCAGAGCTTGAGCCTTCTCTCGGTAATAGGGGAATGCGGCTCATCATCAACCCCTTGCTGCCTTTGATAGGGAGGATCATACATAAGGGCTTAGACCGAAGGACACCCTCCGACTGCATAACAATCGCCACCTTAGGATGCCTTTGGGGGGGACGCGGGGCTCCGAGTGCCCTCCTGAATCTTGTCCTGACCGAGTGGCCAGTTGTTGCGCCCGATCTATTACTAGTTGGGCTTTTATCTCCTTGTATAATTTGGGGGCCATAATTGCAAGAAAAGAAAAAGTTAAAAAAGTAAGCCAGTACTAGAAGTAACAAAAAATATTCAAACTTGACTCAAACTTAGGACCCTTCTTCTTCTTCGATGGGTGGACATAAAGGCCCAAGAGAATGTTGGCATCCAAGAGAGGAACCAAAAGTGGAGGGTTGAAAGCAGAAATTTTTAAGGTTTTCACTTAGCGAGGCTCAACTGGTTCCAAAGCCTGAAGAGCCCTCATCTTAGGAGAGCCCTGACTCTAGTTTAAGGGTATACTGAATCTCTTTGGATGACCAATAAGGAAGAATTTTTGCTTCCACCTCCCTTTAATGGACAAGCTCTTGAGGGGAAACAAGTTATAGTTTGGTCGAGCAGCGAGGTGTGGGTGGTCCTTGGCCCCCCTCCAGAAAAAGTAAACATAATGTTCAGCCCGTCTGATCTACTAAAATATTGGCTCTCAGTATCGTTCGGAGGCTGTTAGGAGCAATCTGATCAACGGTCACCCCCCCCACTCGTTGCAAAAAGAAGATATAATCCCTTGGAGGGGAAAGCACACTCCAACTCGACAGTCCTCTATATATACAATTAGAGTGTTTGGGTCCACTTTTGTGTTAGCTTGCATGTTGGTGAGTGGAATCCCAAGTTGGTACTCATTCGGGATCAAGTATCGAGCACGAATCCCTTTCAGGTCATGCTCGATCAACATTCTACTCAAATCCTTGACCCGCACGTTCTTTTTTTGAGGGTAAGCGGTTTGCCCCTCTAAAGGGACCGCGTAGCAACTTCCCACCGGACAGGGAGCTTTGCCCTAGTCCTTTGAGGTTAAGGAGACTATTTTGGAGTGGTCTCGTCCTATAAAGTAGGAATTGGTGGTGTAGCGCTAGTCTGAAGCACAGATGATGCCCTTGTGGAAAGGGAATCTCTTGGAGACTCCTCCTAATTAAGTTAATTTCATCCTTAGAATCAGAGTCAGTATCCAAGGCCCCCAAAGTAAGATTCTACCTTCAGGTTGGAAGGCTCATTGGCTGGGGGATTCTGCTAGTGCCCTAACCTTAGATTAATAGTTGGTACTCATGGTGGCAAAACAGACAAAAAGAAGTGCAAGAATTTAGTGTAAAGAAAAAGAAGACAAAGTACCCAAGTAACAGGAAGAAGCAACCATAAGAAATAAAGTGGAAATAACAAGAAAAAAACCCCCTAAGAAATAGAGGACACCTTTTATAGCCTCCAAAGCCATGCGAACTGTCGTAGGAAGTTAGATTATCGCAGCAAATGAAAAGCCACTATTTTGAAATTCAAATATTAGTAACTGACATCAATGAGGCAGTTGAAATGCATGCTACCCGTGAATAACTGTCTTGTTTGAGAATCTGTGGATATGAAGCTTGAAAGATAAAGTGATGTTGAAACGTAAAGCCTGAGCTGAACCAATAGTAGATGCGCTTTTTCTGAGTGATCCTAAGCATTGATGAGACAGAAGTAATGGGCTTGAGGATAAGGGCAAGATATTAGGACATATGGCTGGATATCTCTCGCCCATTAACTCCATGAACAATATAAAGTGATGAAACGAACTCTATAAGGAGGTTGGTCACTATTTAAAACCTACGATAACCAGCATCAAGACACGAATGATATAAACAAATGACCATAATATCTACCAGGTAGTAATCATTTGAAGCTCCTTTTAATCATAAAAATATACATAGTAGTTCATGCGCATATACCTAAAATGGATAGCTAAAGAATAACATGACACCTTTTCTTATATATGCTTTGTCCAGTTCTTAAATATGTTTGCATGAGGAACCCATGCTTTTAATTAATTCTTCCACATTAATTATATAAACTACAATTAAAAAATTAAAAAGCTATATTCATCCAATATATTATAAAAGAATTATTATGGACTATTGTTTTTAGATAACATATTCATAGATTAAAAATATACTTACAAAAGAAAACTGTTGGCTTAAGAATTAATTCTTCGCTTAATTTTGATGATTGCCTTTAACCATATAAATTTATATGAATTATTTTTGTGCTAAAATATGTCTTATGCAGATTTTGTTATTAAAGATTTATTGAAGAAATTAATTTCCTACACTCAAGACATCTAATTGAAGACCATGAAGACTTGGAATAAGCATTTTTAGTTGGTATGTGTCTTAGGTAACTTATGTAGGTTTGAGAGAAATAATAATTATAAGCACAAAATATTATTTTCCTTCTCTCTCATTCAAAAATTAATTTTAATTATTTTTATCTATAAAAAGCTGAAAGATTTTATCAAAACTGCCTCTCCACGTTTTTCTTTTCCAAAAGATCCTTGGAGCAAATCTTCTCAAATGGTTATTTATTGCATTCTGATCTACAGTAGAATTTCTGAATTCAACTGTCAGAACTCTATTACAGCTAACTTGTTTTCTGGTTTTAAATATCACCCTGGTTTAATGCACTTTCCATTCCTCATTTAATGCCACCTACCGTCAATGTGTTAAACAAAGGACAGAGACATTTATTACCCACTATGCCTCATTTCACTTTGGCAAAAAATGTGACAGAACTCATTTAATGCTTTCAAATTTCAAATTTTAAACGGTAAACTGTCATCTCTCTATAAAAGTGGTTCTATTTCTTCTTGTTAAGGTTGGACAAGAGTTGGAGCCATTGTTCAAGCTTTCAAAATCTCTCAAAGCTCTCTCTTCATCCCCCTTCGATTTCTTTTCATCTCTATTCTTCAAGAAAAATCATCCAAGTGAAACGACTTCTGTTTTCATCTCTTTCTGAAGAACTGATCTGTGTTTTTGAGTTTTTAAATCTGTATTCTGTGCTTATAACTGTATTTCTCTCTTTCCATATAGATTTTTTGTAATCTGTTGTAGTTAGAGGTTTTCAAAAAGAAATATACTTGTGTAATAGCTTAGTTGACAAGCTATTGTGTTTTTAGGTTATCAAGCGACATTCTCCATGTGTGAGATTTTAATGTTTTGATTTGAGTTTTTTGATCTCTGTAAAACAGAAAAGGGTAAAGGTCAATTAGAACCTGTGTAATCTAGTGGGTTAATGTTAGATTTAGGTGGTTAAATCTATTTTCTTGTACTTGTTGATTTGTCTCTTACCCTTGAAAAGAGATAACATAGTGGAGGATCTCAAGATGTGTCTTGGGGAGTGGATGTAGGCGAGTTAGTGCCGAACCACTATAAATCACTATGTTTATCTTCTTTCCTTTTCTGGAGTTGTTGCTTGATTATTTTCAGTTTACACAAGTATTTATATTTCCAGAAATGTAAAGTTAATTTGAGTTCAGTTCTGAATTGTAAGCAAGCTCTATCTCTATATATAATTAGAACTTTGGATTTCTGAATCATAATCTTTTGAATTTCTAATTGATTATCCTAAATTTATTTTTGTCCAAATCTTCAAGTTTAATCTGTTTTCTAAACTTACAAAAAGGCTTGTAAACAAGTTCTAATTGTATATATTTTTCTTTGCAAAGTCTTTCTAATCTTGCAGTAACTCAGCGAAGCTGTTTTAATTTTGATAACTTCTCTTCACTGAGTTGTTATAATCTTACAAGAAGGCTTGTGAGTCAGTTCTAATTTTATTAACTGTACTTCACATAGTCTTTTTGATCTTAAAATTATGTTGTAAGAATATTCTAAACTGAATATCTGTCTCTTACATATACATTCTAATTTCGCTGCAAATAGAATTCTTATTTAGTGTTTTTAAATGCAAAATTTTTAAAAAACCCAATTCACCCCCCTGCCATACTTATACATGGGACCCACAAAAACGAAGCATTAGAAAAAAGCTCTTTTATGAGGATTACAAAACCTCTTTCCTTAACACTTTGATCACACATTAAGTTGTAGACATATAGACATGAGACAAGATAGTTTTTAAAAGTAAAAGACCGACATACTTATAACACACTACACTAATAAAATATAGTTTATCAAAATTCAAATAAATAAATAATCATTTATAATAAGTCATAATATTATTTTTTTTTAAAAAAAAGTCATAATACTTTAACATCAATAGTTAAATCCTTAATATTATCTATAAAGCTATAATCTTGATCTCTGGCTTATACAAAGATTAATTAGCAATTTTAAGAATTTATACATTTTACTATAGTCAAATTAATCTCCTGACATATCAGATATTTTAATTTATTAAATATAATATAGTCAAACTCTTTCTTAAATAAAAGCTTTGTGAATTAATAATTTCAAATCAATATTTAAACTATAAGGTAAAGTTTTTTACCTATTTTATTTATCTTTTAATTTTTTATTTGAAGTATAATAATTATCTATTATATATTTAAGACAATAATTTAAAATTTTATTAATGAATTTATCTAAAAATATTCTAAAATTTTTAATTGTGTACCTAATTAAATGTTCTACAAGTGTCTTTCAGATGTCATAAATGTATTTTAAAGTGTCTAAAATTAAAAAAATTACATGATATATTTTTTAAGATATCTGTCATATGTCCGTAAGTATCTGAAAGGTATCAGTGTCTAACAACACTATGACTTCAGTATATTGAACCTTTTATATGTCCATACAAGATTTAATCTAAAATATTTTCTTATAAAATTTATCAATTTTACCGGACATACTTAAGAATTTCTTATTTTTATATATCAATTTTGAATTCAAATTTCTCACCGCCAAACTCTAGAATTTTAATTCTCAATGCTAACACCGCCTGAAGCATATTGATTTAGCTTGAGAAAGTGTTGGAATGATTTATCAATGGCAATTCAATGCTATAGAGTATGCATCTTCCAAGTCATTATAGTTCTCTTCTTCATCATCTTTTTTATTTATTTATTTGTTTTTTTGGTTGGTTACATTAGATTAGTTTACCCTAAAGAAGTATAACAATAATTTTGAATCTTTGATCTTGAAATCCAGTCAAGATATAGTGGGTATTTCCATTTAAAGAGGAGGAGATTGTTTTCAATTTGCAAATTGCAATATAAATAAGAAGATGATTTCTCACATGGATGGAGAAAAGTGCTAAATATATGTCATAACATCTTATAGGAATGTAACATCAATATTTTTATGCATATGGAATATTTGGAACATCTTGGGCTTACTTTTAAATTTGAGGAGAAGGCAAATATAAAGAAATTCTTTATTTGCATTATATAAAACACATTCCATCATCAACATATATACAATAGTATTATAGAAAGTTTTCATGTTTATATGATTTTTTTTTATTCATTTTGAGACTCGACGAACTGAAATAACATTGTGATTCAGCTCCATACTCACTAAATCGGTGAAAACTCTTGTGATTGAGAAATCTTGAACTTGAAACCTCTCACTCTCTGCATGAGTGAGAAGATCAATAAAATCACACTTGGTTAGTTATATGACCCCGGAAGTCTTGATTTCAATCAATAGTATCCTACGCACAAATGGCAAAAAGATGACTAGTCCCTTTGAGATACTGTTAAGAGCTAAAGTGAGGGTGTCTAAGTCCGTTCTAATCAGACTAACTCACAATATTCGGTTATCACAAATTAACATCATAATTAAATAATAATTTTTAAGTAATTAATGAGTCTAAAGCTCTATTCAATAAAATTAATTGTTTAAATAATTAGTTATTTTTACAACCGTATTTACTAGTGTTTCATTAAAACGTTAAAGAGAGTAACCTCTCGTAATCCATTCTGTCAAATTCTATATACTCCGAATACTATAAATAATAAAGATTGTATTTTAATTATGTCAAAACACTAAACATTACGTTAAACACTTATGAAACCCTAAAAATTAAAAAAAAAAGGTTCGTACTACTAACATAATTATGCACCTAATGTCAATCGTAATCTCCATTATCAGACACTAAAATCATGCTAATTGCTTATTATAAGAAGAAATGCTAATTAGTTTAAGGCTCAAAGTACAGAAAGATGCTTTCCATTTTTCCCCAACTTTCTATGAGTTCGTGATACAACAAATTTATTATTTGATCCTATCCATAGAAAAACTACAAAAAGAAACTATATTTATAACATGATTAAACTACGTGTCTACACTCTACATTCACCATTTGCAATGGAATATGCAAATCCCCATAATAATAATAATGACGAAAACATATGGTATAATTAAACTACAATATATGTAATGTAGACATGTCTCATGCTTATTCACATACCCAACCTGATTCGATCCTAATAAAATAAATTTGGATTGTTTATGAATGAATTTGAATTCAGATATTGTAATTTTAAGCTGGTATCTAATCCATATTTGTGAGGCTGTAAACTAAATTTCAATTTTTTTTTCCAATTAAATTAGATGAATATAATCTAAGATGCATAGACACCTTAAAAGGTTTAACGTATCCATATTTGTGTCGGATACCGATACCCTTTCGATATTAGAGATATATTTAAAAATTAAAATATGAAATATAGTGAAAGATTAACTTATTTTTTTAAAAAATATTGAAATTATCAATCTATCTTTAAATAAGTTAGAAATGCTATCATTTTCAATGGTAATATTAATATTGGAAAATTCAAGTTCCTAATTACAATTCTATTCTATCCCATTCTAGTAAACTAGTTTGGATATGTAAGTCATTTTTAATATTTAAATATGAAGATTTATATGTGGACGAGTGTTGCATCTAGCACAAACCAATCCAGTCAAAACGACATATAAATTCATGTAGTGATGAAGTTTCCAGCTGCCAGCTTAAAAAAAAAAATTGCATAAGAACTCCATACACACACAGGTTGATCGTGCAGGCCAACTAATTAAAAAAAAAATGAAAATATTAGTTTTATTCTCATTTCTATTAAAGAAACAATCTACAAAAAAATGCAATTGATATAGATATATTCTCATTTCTCATTTCTCATTCTCATCGTCATCAACGGAACAAAATCAGATTACAACAGTTCTGCAACACTTGACTGCAATGCAAAGATTTTATTCCTGTAATAATGATTATTATTATTATAAATAACCTGTTTGTTTCTTTTCAATAACTCTTACATTATCAACAACCTTTTTATTAATATCATCCTACAAGAGATCGTGCAATGGCCGGCGCCAAACTGCTGAGAAAGATGAATTTATGTATAAATTAACATTAATATTAATATCAAAAACAGAATATTAACCATTCTACGAATGACGCGTCCAGAGTGTGAAAAAGGTCGCCGGAATCTCAGTTTGGGATTTCTGTATAGGATCAATATATGGTCCATGGTCTTTCTTCTTCTTCTTCTTCTTCATGATTTTTTATAGTTTAGCTTAATAAGTTATTGGGGTCGTGTTTTCAGTTCACTGTTTGTTACGTGTAGAAGATTAGGGTTTTGTTTCTCTGTTTTTTAATATTATCTTCACGTAGTGCAATTTTGCATTAGAGTTTTTATTAATATTATAATTGTGTTTCTCATTATATTTCTCCTTTCATAATCACAACTCTCTTTTATTTCAACTATACGCTTAATATTTTTATCAATTAATAATTTAATACAAATTTCACTATATTATGTGTTATAGATTAAATTTTAGTGTTTTAAGATAAATATGCTAATTAATTATTTAAACAGAAATTTTTTTATTTACCAAAAAACTTTGAATCATGACATAAAAATTAAAATAAATATATATTTTTCCAATTACGTGTTTTGTTTTCATATTATCTATATTTTAAGGATGAAATCCAAGTTTGAATTTTTTAAATTAATAATATAGTCAATATATATATATTTATTACAGAAGAAGAAAAATTAGCAGAGAAATAGAAGAGAATGAAGAAAGGAGACAGACAAACAGCAGCACTAACAACTGAACACGAACAGAAATGTAACAATAAAAAATCTCAACCAATAAAAAGGGATGGGATATTATAAATGTAAAAAGAATAAAACGATTGGATCCTACTTTGGTGGCTCCATAACAGAAATTACATATATTAAATTCCAACTTCTACAATAATCGACTGATCAACAACTATTTCTTTTCTCTACATGTGAATCATTTCTTTCACATAATAATATCAAATTACGAATCTAATCAAAATTAAATGGCTAAGAGCTCGACCCTCAAACCTAATGCCCCCAAAATATTATAATGTGCCATTAACCCAACTATCATTTGCAACATAACACTCCATAAAATCTAATGTGCCGAAATAATATTGCGGATTACACAATAAGAGTAGTCATTCTCTTACTTTATTAAATTAGTAAAAATTCTTTTTCAGATGAGGTGAGTATGCAACATGATCCGATTTTCTTTTAATTCCATATATATATTTTCTGCGTATCGTCTTTAGTAATGATGACCTGGATTATCTAAATACTATAGTTAACAAATACTTAAAATAACCAAATATTTTCTAATTCTATAATTTTTTAATTAAATATTTTATTTATTTATTTTTCAAATCAAAGATAAGATAAAACTTTCCTAATTTTTAAATCAATTTTTCTTTCCTAATTTTTAAATATTTTTCATAGTTAAAAATATTTGAAATTATTTTTTATAAAAAAATTAGACTTTTTATTCGTTTAATAAGAGTAATTGTACAAAAAGTATTTTTTAGATAAAATTGCATATTGTACGGTTAACGACTATCAAAATAGCTAATTTTATCGGAGAAGGAGAAGAGGATGAAACAGTTGTTAGGTTATAAACAAGAAGGAGACAAAAGAATCCAGTAAACTGATACAGTGTCTGGCTCGAGACAGTTAGCTATCGGGAGAATGTGAATTACCTAAAAACAAGATCATTATCAGCCGTCCCGTTTACCTCAATTTCTTTATATTATAATATTCAACACCCCACGTCTCTCTTTTGCCAGGTGTTATTCTCTTCAATCTTCCAATTCACCAAATCTCAGTTTCAGTTAATGCAAGGCAACAGAGATAATAAAAGAGCGGTAGACATGACGTTGCTCTTTAGGAGTCGACATGATGTCCTTGTTTACTGTTTGGTAACATAATAAAATTCAAGTTCCATAATCAAATATTGCGGATCAAAATGAAATATAATACTCTAACGTTTGGTGATCAGTAATGTAATTTACTGATTAATGCATGATTAATGAAAGATATAGGTTAATATTATTTTAGCTCTATAATTGCTTCAACCAAGTCTAATGGATGAGTTGTACTTGGCCCCATTACGGACTGTCCGAATTGGTTACAAAGAATTATTAAAATGCTAATGATGAATATTCTGATATTGTTAACAGAATGTTAAGTCAATGACATTCTTCCTTCCTGTTGGGTATAAATACATTTCATTTTCATTTTTTTCTTTCCAAGAATCAAAGCTTTTCGAGCTTCTTTTAATTTATTACCATCAAGACCTTAGGCTTCTGCCAAAAAAAAAAAAGAAGAGAAAGGTGGATAAATGGAGCCTGTTGGCGTAACTATGGAAGGAGAATGGAGTTCTCTTAGTGGAATTTATACAAATGAAGAAGCTGATTTCTTGGCACAAATGCTTGGTATAAATGGCAGCTTCGACTCGAGTTCTTTCTGGTATAGCCATGATCATTCAGGAACCCATAATAATTCCTCACATTTTTCCAATAGTAGTAATTTTTGCAATTTTTCACAAGCAAATCGTAGTATTTATAGTGGTTGCAGTAATTTTGTATTTCCTACCTCTAGTCGGGAAAGTTACCACTTGAGTGATTCTCATCTTAACAATAATGGCTCAATGTCTATGGATTTTTGTACTGGAGATGTAACGAACACTGCGTCGTATGTTGTTGAAGGCGATGATTGCTCGAATCAGGAGATAAGTAATAGAAATTTGGATGACTTTATTTTGTCTGATCAGAATTTGCAGCCTAAGAGAGAAAGAGAGATGCTCGTGCTTGAACCTTCGAAAGAAGACAAAAGCAACAGCCTATCGGAGGTGCCTAGGAAAAGATCGCAGAGTGCAGGAGATGTGAGTACAGTGACTAATAATTAAGGCTATGCTTAGTACTCTGTAATGGAATGTAATATAATCAAATGCATCTTCAATTCATTTGATTATATTACATTAATTAAACTTAAAGTGCATTACATTATATTCCATTACAGCATACTCAGCATAACCTTAGTGCTGTATTTGTTTCCGAGAGAATTAGAATTGGTTTATGGAGAGCTTATTCTATTGATTTTAACATTGTAGACTCAAAAGACCAAAAGGAATGCGAGGTTCAAGAAAAGCAAGAAGCTTAGCAACAATGACGAAGAAAGTAATGCAGGCCTCAGCGGGCCTGCTTCGAGCAGCTGTTGGTCGGAGGATGACTCGAATGCTTCCCATGAACTCAATGGAGGAGCTATTTCAAGTTTGAGCTCAAAAGGGACTGCAGCTGCCAATTTAAATGGCAAAACAAGAGCCGGTAGAGGCTCAGCCACTGATCCCCAGAGCCTCTATGCGAGGGTATGTATTGTGGATATAAAGAAAATTAAGGCGTTTTTCTGTAGGTCATTTAGTGTCAATTTGACATTAAGATTAAAACTGTTTCTTGAAAAATGCACTGCCTCTCATGTTGCTGGAAAAAGCAATTCGAAATGTTGTTTCATTGTTCTGAAACTTAAAACGATTGCGACGTATGAAATTCTGCTTAAAAAGCAATTTCTGGTCAATATTTTCATTAGTGTTTTTCTAACGGCAGCTAATGTAACTATAAATGACTTCTTTTTTGTTTCTTCAGAAAAGAAGAGAAAGAATAAATGAGAGGTTGAGAATTCTGCAGAATCTTGTTCCTAATGGAACGAAGGTAAATAATCAATATCTGTAAATATAATTAACCTTTAAGCTCTTGCACTTTCTTGAAAAATTAATTAACAAGATTTTGGTTCTGTGGAAATGGCAGGTTGATATCAGTACAATGCTCGAAGAAGCAGTCCATTACGTAAAGTTTTTGCAGCTCCAAATTAAGGTAAGTGTCTTACATTATATAAAAGAGTAAAAGATGCATCAATTAAGAACAACATTTCTGGAAATATATTTTCTTTCTGATACAAATTTTCATTGTCTTGTTTTTCAATTCTTTAGCTGCTAAGCTCTGATGATCTATGGATGTATGCGCCTATCGCTTACAATGGAATGGACATTGGACTTGATCTGAAGCTCACTACACCAAGATGATATATGATTAAAAATTAAATGATTTGGATTTGGATAATAACAACATATATCAAGTCATACATTTATATTAAAATAATGTTATTGACATTTTATAACAGTTTATTGTTTAGGATAAGGGAATGCAAGAGGAGAAATCATCAAACTATTTCATGTCGTTGCTTTCATAAAATGGAAATTATTCAAGCAGATTGTTTGTTCTTTTGATGCAAAAATCTTCTCAGTTATTAACAGGAGTCTAAAAAGAACATTAATCAATTCACTCATATAGTTCATAAAAATAAAATCATGTAATCGTCTCTTAACTTTTACATTGATCTATTGACCATTATTTGAATTTATAAAAATTATTCTATTGAATATCCGAATTTATAAAATCAGATCAATTAAACACTTATTGATGGTTAAAAAATATTAAAATTATTATATCAAAGATTATACTAAACACATAGCAAGTTAACATTTTGCATACAAATACTAAAAACACAGAAAAAAGCTGTTATTGCCAATACATAGAAGAGTATAATCTCATTAAAATTCATAACTTCCGGGGCATAATAGATTCCTTGCAAAATTCGGAGAGCCACAAGATTTTTTTTATCAAGTACATAAAGTAAATTTATACATTTAGCCAAAATGAATTCTAATAAGCATGTGATATGCCTTAAGCACTACTCAAGCTACAATAGCATCACAACATACATGCAAATTGTTCTCCACAAGTAATGAGTCGCGTCCAGAATGCAAGAGCAAAAATGATCATGGCGCCTTAACAATCGACAGAGCAAGGAGAATCATCGAAGAGCAGCAGCAGCAGGCATATTGTACAAGGAAAAGCTGTATTTTCAACAGAATCCTTTTTAATCATCCATACAAAACATGTTTACTCCTTAAATTGAAATAAGGTCCAGTTATCAAAGCCAAAAAAGGGGTCAAGCAGTCTAAAAGGCACTAATGAATTACAGAATCACCATATAAATTCAGCAGCAAGATTTTAGGGATGGGAACGAAAACTATAAGACGTTACAGCCAAATCCCTTACAATCTGCCACAAATCCAATCTCTACTTCAATTGTTAAGCATGTTATGACTTCAGTAAACAGGACAAGGTATATGCTACACTTCTTTATTGTTCATTTACATACAGATATAAAAATTCAGGCTCAAAATCCTCAACTTGATAAATCATCCCTGCATTACTCCAAATCCCTGAAAGATAAATAATGAAATTGTCTTCTTCATGCACGTTCATCGTTGACATGATTTGGAACTTCTGCTTGACTATCCAGCGGCATGTACTGTGCCATGATAGCTCTGATTTCTGAATCCATGTACGACTGCAAAAGTAACAGTGAAATGTTAACACACTGCAATTTCATCAGCTGCTATACCGTGATGTTACCCATACAAAAACTTTCAAGGATACATGTCCCTATTAAATGTACTGTAGATATTCTTTTTAAATGGCCCACTCTAGTCTGGTAATACTAAGACTGTCGGTGATTTTTAATAGAAAGTGAGTGCCAAACTCACAAGCTTCAGTCCAAGCGACTTTTTAAATTGGATCAGAAGCTCTCAGGTACAGGCAATGGTACGCAACTCCAACAGCAGACAAACTCCTTACACTTCATTAATAACAATTTCTTTTTTCTATTCTCTATTTACAGGTCTAGTATAGTTTAACAAAACATCAGCATTGGAAGAAAATGCAAGTATAACCTGCTTGGGTTCATAAAAAACAGTAATAAATGATACCACGAGACAGTTAGGGTCAATGAGTAGGGTCTTCGAAGGAAATTTAAGGTCAGTTGTCACGACATTTTTTTGCATTAAGAAGCTGCTCTTATGCCTTGATCTTGCAACATTTTGGTTGCTAGCCAAGATTCAATCATCAAATCATTACTCATATAAACTTTTATCCAGATTTTGCCCAGAAAGTTCATGCATGACTAAAATAACTCAGATAAAACCTACAGTTTCTTAATACCATTTCCAAAAATACACCAGCACAAACCTAGAGACTTCATTATTATAATTGTGATAAAGGCCAAAGTTAAATGATAGTGCCATAATTCCAAATACTTGCAACTAATAAGTATCAGTTAATCTGCAAGTACA
The DNA here is from genome assembly GCA_947857235.1 of Jatropha podagrica. NCBI lineage: Eukaryota > Viridiplantae > Streptophyta > Magnoliopsida > Malpighiales > Euphorbiaceae > Jatropha > Jatropha podagrica. The sequence continues at coordinate 16,943 of CANUEP010083069.1, read as the reverse complement.
TGCCAAAAATAACCAAAAGAGATGAATATCAAAAAAAAAAAAAAAAAAAAAAAAAAAAAAAAAAAAAAAAAAAAAAAAAAAAAAAAAAAAAAGAAAAAATAAATTGTACCACGCTTACCCTCAGTCTATATTTGTAGATAAGATATCCTCCACCAGCAGCCATTCCCAAGCCTATCAAAATGACCCAAAAAGCAGCCCATGCTGACCTCACTTCGGTGCCTCTCTTACCTAACATTAGTAAAGTGTATAAATCAAAACAAGAACAGTAATATTCAACATTTCTAAACAGACTAATCTGGAGTTAAGGTTTCTGAACTCACTTATGCAGGTATCATGGTCTCTGATATACAGAAGATCTCCACTACAAGTGCACTCGTAGCTACCCCATGTATTTTTGCAGCTACATTCAGGGCACTGACAGGCCGTCTTTTCTTTGCATTCATCAATATCTGCATGATTAATAAAGTCAGATAAAACATCAAGCAGGATTATCAACAAATTCACAGTTTCTCTGACTGTGACTTCAATTGCAATCAAGGTAAGCAAGATCACACTGACCAGAAACAAACTCAATTGAAAACATTTTTGTAAGACAAAATGCTCTGCAGTTGAAGCGCAGGGGGTTGCAAACAAAAAATTTCTAAATTAAGGTGGACTTGAAATGCGAATTTGAGTGAAGTATCAAAGAAGCATGCAGGATCTGATTGCATGCCAGGAAGGACCACTTTGCAAGGCCAAGTCCAATGTAACTACTAATCAAACACTACCAGATGATGTGAAATAAGTCCACACACACATTGGGAAAGTGAAATAGAAATCAGATAGGGAACTCCCTAGTGGTAGAAATATGCTATTTTTCAAAACATACTCTTGAACATCGAAATATTCTTCCAAAATTCTGTAAAAGAAGTTGCACAAAAATCACAATGTTTGCATCTATTACCTTCACAACTTGTCGTACCATCACCTTTAAACCCAGGAGGGCATTGGCACTTAGTACCCTCAACATCCTGTTTGCAGGGAAATTAGAAATTAAAACTGAATTTATTTTCTGAAGAAATAAGAATTGGAGAACATGAAAGATAACTAACTGAACAAGCAGTGAAGGTATGCCCATTTCGGGATTCATGCCAACAGCCTCCATTGTTTAGCTTGCACCTTCCAGCTCCGCTAACTGCATCACACAAATGTATGACGTTTAGAAGCAATTCCAGTTTCATTTAAAAACAAAAAGAAAAAAAAATGAGCCATCTTAATTATGATGCATGTGGACACATTTGCACACAACATCGAAGTCTCAAACTTAAATCAACAAAAAGCGTAAGTTAACATTTCTGCCAGCTCAATGGAGCAGGACCTACCTAACTGAAAGAACCAACTCATGTACTGTAATTCGTAATCCTAGCCGAGTTGGTCATCTTTCTCTCTTAATCAACACTGGACTTGGAAACTAAAAGTTCAAGTAGGTTTAACCTGAAACCTGACAGTAATCTTTTCAATATTGATGTTGAGTTCAACTCGGAAATCTCTCTTTGTTATCTTTAATTAGCATATTTAGTATATTTAATATATTTAGCTTCTTTAATAGTAGCTTGCATAAATGGCACAATGTTTCTTTTCCTTCTATCCATTTTAAGGAGCATCTTGGAATGTTAGTGGAAAGAAACAGAGCAATTATTCCAAGTCTTTTGTGCACTAAAAACTGAATCTCTCAACCAAGAGTTCCAGAAAATTATTCAGAATGGTTACAACAGGAAGTGTAAAATTTACTAAAATTACACGAAAGAACCTTACTAATCATGCATCATAACTCAAGCAAACAAAAACAAGAGAAGCATTAAAATCACCTTCACAGTGGCTGTAACCATCTCCTTTGAACTGAATACCGTCAACCATGGGGCACTCACAAACCCTCCCGCGAAAAGTATCCTGAGAAAATAAAACCACTATCAATTAGGGAATATATAGACAAACACAGAACACAGCATCCACATAATGCACACATAAAAAGAGACAACTGCCTCACGGCAAGTTTTTATCCACACCTTGCAAGCAGTGATATTTGCTGTTTTGTCTTGCCAGCAACCCCCATTATTGTCCAAGCATTCATTAGTCTCAACATCTGCCCCAGAAAGAATTCCCGATGAAAAACTCAAATTAAGAATAACAAGTCACATAATACTGCCATTACCCAACAATAGTCGCAGCAAAGCCATGGGCCAGAGAGGAGATCTACATACAGCCCTCACCTTAGCCATGCAAATTTATATTTAGAAAACAACTAAAGACTGAATACCTCCATACCAAATTGATAGGCATGCTTTTCTACTTAACAAGGGCTAAGAAAAATTAATTATTTTAGTTAGAAATGTAAATTTATATGTATTTTTCCTATTATACCACTACTTTAATATGTATATACTCATTAATTTATTATTAAATTTTTGCATCAGCCAAGATTAATTAATTAACTAAGGTTGGTTAATATGCATTGAAAATGGCTAAACTTAGTAAATACTCATGTTTTCAGTTTTCAAAGTGACTATCATAAATAATGGCATTAGAAAACAAAGAATAAATGATAAAAAATAAAAAAGTTATTTTTAGCAAGTAACATTAAATATGGAGATCATAGAGATTTAATGTATTAACTAATTTATTAAATGGTAAGTAGGCTATTAATTTTGGACTAACGAAAAAGGCAAGTGTGCCTATCAATTTGGAACGGAAGGAGTATTAGTACTTCACAGCTAGCTTGAATCTTTTATAGTTGCATCAAAATGCTGTCCCAGTGTCACCAGTTAATTCCTACCAAACAGCAGAAGCAACTTACCGCCACTCAAACAAACACCTGGCTCAGTTGTTTCCTCAAAACCAGCACATATGGCTTTCAGAACAGCACCTTTCTCCAACTTTCCTGCAAGCATGTGCATGTGATTAAAGAAATTGAATAATAAAAACAAGAGAGAGGTTTTTGATCCAAGCACAGAAGTGCACATTAACAGACCTCGATATTGCCGATTGTTGACAACAAGTGTAGGCAGAATGGTTACATCACCCCTTGATCCTTTTCCAACCTGCAAGAAGATCTTTGTCAGGATGCTTAGCGCGGCTCATAGCTGAATTAATTACAGAAATTTCAAAAGTTGCAGATTGGCAGTATGTGACAGATTAAAGCCAACAAAAGTACCACAAGTTGTAATGCTATAGTATATAAACAACACACAATTACCTGGGCATCTTGCTCTTCTTTCAAAACTGGGTTATCAGAATCAGCATATGGGTCTCCCATACAATTCTCAATCTTTTTAATATCAAGCCCTGTGACAAAAAATACTCAATATATGAAGATTCTTATTTCATTTGTATGTAACCCTTCTAATGAAGACATACAAAGAAAAATTATTTACCAAGGGTTCTGATCACACTATCAGCACATTCTTTATTGTATTTCTTCTCCTTCATTGGACATCTGATTTGGAAATCAGTTGCATAATCCCACCACACCCAAGGTCTTTTGCTCTCATTTGCCACTCTAAAAACACAGAGTTGCCTTAGATTTTCAATAACAACATCTTTCCCATCATAACCTGTGCTGAAATCCTGCTCAGGATCAGGAGCACAATATCTTCCATGATTTATGCACTGTGACTTGCACTGCCTGCTCAAGGTGAATGCCTGAGGACAGTACCAGGTTATATAATGGGGTGTGAACTGGGTGTAACCACCTTTCTCAAGTATCTGTGCTGGGCCCCTAAAATCTTTCACAAATTCCATAAGCATATCGCATTTAACCCCACATTCATCATTGCTGTTGGTCCATAGCTCATACTCGACACGATCATCAGGGTGGGGAACAGCTTCTCTCCAATCAAGATTCACGCTTACCATGTCGCCAGTGCTTGTTGCTTTCTTCAACATTTCACCAAAGCTTTTCTCAATAAGTGCAGATGGTACTGTTATGTTCTCAATATATTTTGTAGCTGAACCATCCTCTTCGGGGGAGTCCATAGTTATTAATGGTTCCTCAATGTCATCTGCAACAAGTACTGCAGAAGCTCCAGCCTTCTGGGCATTCCAGACCTTCAAAGCAAAGAAGCAATCTAGAAAAACACAAATAATTCATTACTAAGTTGGCATAACAGCTGCAGTCAAAACTCAAAGGAAATCTTTTAAACAGTTTTGAATCCAAATTAGAAAATAAAAAATCCATTCAATCAGCTTTCTATTTAAATCAGTAAAGTGCAAAATAGCTATATGCAGAATTAATGACCTTATTAGCATACACTTGTATGCAAAGAAAATGGTTCAAATCGGAATTTCTCATGATTTAGTTCAAACAGAACACCAATTGGATGTCAAGCAAAGACATTCAGTAAGACATAGTATCATCAAATTCATGCATGATTTCACTTTCAACTCAAACAACTACTTCTCATAGTTTTAGAATATTGCTTTGAGCCAGGAATTCCTAAAACTGTTGCAGGAACGTAAGTTCCATCACAGCACATACAAAATAAAGCACCCACGTAATATGATCACCATTAAGCACCAGTGAAGCAAAGAATGTAAAAGTTTTTACATGATGGTAGTGAATAAATAAGCTTTAAACCCATTGGACACTAAAGAGGCATCTCGTTGGACTTCCACAACTTTTTAAAGAAAGCCCTAAACAAATCACAATATCCTAAACGACTGCAATGCTGCCTACATCAACCAAGTAAACTAAGATGCATAACACAGCTCCATTAAGCTAAACATGTTAGTGTCCGCAGTGCCTCAGGACCAAAATGAGAAATATATCAAGCACTTCAAACTAAATTAGGTGGTGTAAATTTCCTCAATCATCAGCAGTCATTACAACCAATCACATTCCAAAAACCACATAATAAGAAGTTCAATAAAATTGTGGAAATGGTTTAGCTGCACATTCCTTGACAAAAGACATGCAGGTTAGTCAAAATCATGAAAAGAGTATCCTTGCAAATGGCAAATGATATGAAAACATACACAATTTGACCAAATTACCACAAGGTACCTACATAATCAATCAAAGAAAATTGACAAACTAACAAGCAAAACCATTTAAATGGTATATTGGCAAATGCTCAAGAAGACGTAAAGCATGGCAAATTGATCCAAGTTAGCACAAGTGTGCTTTCTATCAGCTAAAAACCAAAGGATTACACAGAAATTTGGTGAACTACAAAATATAGTTCCAAAACTGACTAAAACTGAGCCATAATTTACCAAGTTTATCTGAACCAAACAAAATCCTAAAAACTCTTCAATTGACCAGGAAGGAGGTAAAAGGAACGTGAATTGATCCAAATTAACCCAAGGTAACTCCACCATAACCTCAGAGAAGAGATACTGAAACCCCAAAAGCTGTGATACACGCCATTCTCCGGTAACCCAGAAATGGGGAAAAACGAAATATATCTCAAATCTCAAAATAAACAAATGCTCAAACAAAAAAAATCAGAACAACAGTCAAATTAGAGCTTCAAAAAATAAAAAAGAAAAGAAAAGCTAAGAGTACGCAGCTGCGGGTCACTAGAAAGAGCTTCAGAAAAATTTTTTTTGGTTCAAACTAGTATATGGGGACCTCACAACCAACCAACAAGAAGCCATATGCACCCAAAGAATAATATGTCTCTCATGAAGCAATCGAATTAGCTAGTCGAGAAGGCTACCTCATATTCAAATCAATCATGATTAAAATGCATAACAAAAACCAAATAAATTAAGAAAACAAAAAGGGTACCTCCACGATCGAGCAAAACGAAAGTCGGTAAAGCTCCAGGCTGAGACTTGAACGAAAGCCCAAAATCATTAAATTCCTTGCAACCCTTTCTATTATCCTTTGGGTACGTCACAGCCCCTGCCATACTACCCCCATATTGCGGTATCCCAAAATTTCCAATTGCACTATCATACGTCCCCTTAATTTTATCCGGCGATGTCACCCTCAAACTGTTCTTCTCCACCACAAATCTCGCTACCGAACCAGTTACCATCAAATACATCAACAAAAACCCTAAACAGACACTAAAACCCGGTCTTCTAAGCTCCATCTCGTCCAAAATAAGCTAAAAAACAATAAAAAAAATTTCTGGGTTTTGCTTCTGAGGATCAATCGATTAAGCTAAACTGAAAAATATCGAGATTTTGAAGCATAATCAGGCATTTCAAGATGTGGGCTATTATTTTTGCTATTTGTTTCTTGATTGGAGAAATCCTGGCGTGTGAGATTTATCGTGGTATATGGGTTAATGGGTATTTGGTTTTGCTATATGGTTCCGTTCCTTCGTTTTTCAGCTGCGTGAAGAAGGCTAGTCCCTGCTGTTGTTTTCTTTGTGTTTTTTCCGCTATCAGTTCTCAACACTTACGAGACAAAGTAATAAACATCAACGTCCCTAAATCCAAGTGATAATCAATTACTAAATATTTTTATTACCTTTTGTATTTATGTTTTTTGGGACTATATTATTTTTATTAGTTGAAAATTACATAGAAAAGGAAATATTATCCTATTATCACAACATACCTCCAAATTTAGGTTAAACAGATAATCGTGCAAATTACTATCTAATCCTTAAAGTTTATTATTAATTGCTACTTAGGTCCTATATTTTAACTAAATAATTAAATTGCTTGTAACCTTTAGATATATTAAACTATTTAATCCTTATATCCTAAAAATATAATTTTTATAGTTAAGACTAAATAATAATTATATTAAATCTAAAAGACCAAATAATAATATTAAATATTAAACATAAATAATCAAATACTCAAATAGTTAATATAGAAAATGGTTCCGACAGAAAAGACTAAATAGTTTGACATATCAAAAATTAAGAATAATTCAATTATTTCATCAAAATATAGAGGTTAAATAGTAATTAGGATTAAATAATAAGTTACACGTGGGACTATTTTATTATTATATTAAATGTAAGCCGTTGGATCCGATGGAAGATTAGAATGAATGATTTTAATGTGATTTCATATAGGTTTGAATGCAGTGGATGAGAATCCTAAAATATTTTTAAAGAAGAAACTAGGATTTTTTGTTTTTAGAAATTTTTGTTATTAAGACATAAGCAACAATGGTGGGCCAGTGGCAAAATAGTAAAAGGGAAAGGTAGAAAAATCTGTTGAGAAGCTAAAATAAGTAAAGTCTCAACCACTCGGTCAGTTTCCATCAGAATAGTCAACGCCACTAGCGCTCTGTTAGCCACCTGGCTTTTAACTATAATCCTCTTTACTTTTCTTTTTTAAGAAGGAAAGTTAGTTATTAGTTACTTTAATTTATTTATTTATGTTTTTTTAATTAATTAATTTGGGAACTAAATTTAGTGATTTTCCTTCTAGACAAGCAAAATAGGAAAGAAATATTTGACATTAGATGCTTTAAGAGTTGTCTTAAATTAAAGTTTAAATGCTTGAGGTAGAAGTTCGGTAATAGAAATGGAAAGTGGAAACAATTTTGCTGTTCCTTTCCTGAAAGTGTGGTTAGGTTATGGCTTTTCTTGCTTATTGATTAACAAAATTAATTTTGATTTTAACCAATTTACATGAGAGGTTCGACAAAACCGAGTGAGAAAAAAAAATATAAAAATATCTATAAATAATTTTTTTTGTCAAATATTTTCATTGAAAAAAGAAAAATATTTAAATAACTTAAAAATTTATATTATATCCTTTGTTTTAAAAAATTTTACAAAATGATAAAAAAGAATAATATTATTATAAATAATAAATAACAAAAATTCAAAAACTTTTACATGAGAATTTTCTAAATTTATTTTATGACAGTTTATTTCTTTTAATTTAGAGACTTATAAATAATGTTCGTGAAATTAAATTAAAATATAATTTTATATTGATAGCAATTGAACGCATTTTCCATTTTATAAGAAAATTGTTTTCTTAAAAAATAAAAAATAAAAAACAAGAAACTATTTTCTACAAGTAATTTGAAAGGAAACATAAATTTTAATTGATTTTATGAGTAAAATAAGAAAATTTCTAAGAAAAAATATAAAGAGACGAAGGAAATGAAATAGGAAGCCGAAGATGGAAACTGTAGTTATTTTATTTTTTAAGATTTTTGTTCCTTCCATTTTTCTCATATTTTCAAATTTTGCGATTGTCCTATTTAATAAATATATTTTCATAAAATTGTGTCTTAGTTAGATCCAAAATCATTGGATTTAGTTTAAAACTTAGCGAACAAAAATCATGAAAATAAAGATTATTTATAAAATTACATTTTTTTATTTTAAATTCTTAAAGAGTATATTTAATATTTTGATTAAAGCTATTTAGTTGGATCAATATTACTGCTTATCGTAATTTATTCATGCAAAAAGAAGTAAAACGTTTAATTTTGGTTTCAACTCAATTTCATATATAGTTCTAAGACCAACTAAAATAATTTTAATTTTGGTCAATATCATTAAATCAATCCTTGTTGATTTTTGTGAAATTTTATTTGGGTTTATTCAAATGCCTAACGGAAGATTCATCTTCTTTCCTGGACAGGAAGAGTTATACGATGGTCGGCCAAAGATGTTATAAAATGTAATGTTTCGGTTGGTAATGGCCTCTCTCTCTCTCTGTCAGGTTCTGGCAATAGCACTAGCTCATCAAGTTTACGAGGTGGCCCTTTTGGAGATTCCTATTGAGCATATTGAAAATTGTATTTCTGAATATGTTCTTAAGAATGACACTTGGAATTGAATTAAATCTTCATCTTTCCTTCTTAATTCGATTCTTTCTTGCATAGCTATTGTCCTTTCTCCTTCTATGGATTGAGGTCCTAATCAGATTTTTTTGGAGATAATTCTGTTAAGTCTGGTTATCAATCGCTAGCAGTTCATATTCATTTGGCGATGAATGACCCTCAACGGATTCATATTTTTCTCTGGTTAGCTCTTCACAGCAAGCTATTAACCGTTGATAAAAGGGTGAGAAGTCATTTAAGGGTGAGAAGTCATTTAAAAAAAAATAAATATTATTTACAAACTGTTTAAATAATTATAATAACCAAAATTTCAAAAATTAACTAAGGCGAGTGCTTGAATATATTAAGTTTTTTCTGAACAATATATATGAATAAAATAAAATTAATTTTGTTGATAAAAAAAAAAAAAAATTCAAGAATCAAGTATTGCACTCATGGCAGTTCTCTCTACATGTTTCAAAAGAATCACATATATTTTATTCCTAACTCTAAAACAAGCCTCTAATTCAGAATCCTCCAACGTGGATTTGTCTTTCAAACACAAATCTAACCAATCACTCACTCTCTTTATTTGGTACATCATTTCAGGTACTTGTTGGCTATCAAATACTGTAGAAGCAGTTTTCCTACAAACCCATTCTAAATAATCTTCAACATAACCCAAAAACCATTTTCTACATTCATAATTCAATGAATTTATCATTTCCGATGATACAGCTAAAGCAATTCCTTTCACCCAATTTTCTTGGCTCTCCATATTAATCACCATCTCAGGTAGCACTTCATTTTTGCTTAGTTGCTTCCTGAGAAGTAATGTGTTTTTTGGTGTATTGTTATAATTTGATGTTTTAGGAGTACTTGAAGAAGTTGCCAAGGAAATATCAGTAGTTTTTGAAGGATCAGAAATTGGATTAAGGTCACAGTCTAATGCTGCTTTGATCCATGTAGTTGCATTTTGCTTTCTATCTACTGCAATTTTCATGGCTTCTTGAGGAGAACTCGGATAGGTTAATGATTGAAAAATTAATTTTGTTTGCGATAAATCATCTTGAAGATTGAAAAATTTGTCCATTGATGGATATTGATCATCCTTCTTGCCCGAGATAATCTCAGAGTAAACACTGGGAAAATGAGAAAAAAATGGTTATTTAAATAATTATTTTAACAATGCACGCAAAGGAGGGCCGACTCCGAGTTGTTCACTACCTAATTCCTATCAACATCAAAAAATTTAATATTTTAACAAAAGGTAGCCACATTGCCAAATATTATTTATATTTGTTGCTAGTGGCAATCTTGTATTAAATTTCATCCACACGTTGCATACCTTAGGCATTTGAGCAATTTTTCAGCAGCAGAAGCCTCTAATAAAGCCTCTACAGAAGCCAGCAAAGAAGTTTCTCTTCGCCTTAAGACCTCCTGGAAATCAAATGTAGCAAACTCTTTAAAACACAATCCCTAGAGATAACAAAATACTTTGAATTAAGATTAGGGTCAATTAAATTTAAGTACCTGGCCAAGTTTCACCAAAGATGGAGGAAGAAAATCCCATGATGTATCAGTATCTGTTGACACAATTGTGTCATTTCTTGAGCTCAAATATACTGTTTCGTTCTTCGAATCTTCGCTTATATTTGTTAACATAGGAATACTACTCTTGCTGGAAAGTTTGAAAGGTTTAGGAGTTACACTAGTGAGAGTTTTCTTTGTCACCGAGATTGAGTTATCATCGGAGCTATCATTTCTAGTCGAATGAGCAGGAGAAATCTGTAGATTAAGAGTGAAATTATATAGCATATAGGCATTAAATTCCATGAAATTGAATTTATATTTGTAAAATGAATATTTTCTTTCAAATATAGGATGAAAACACAAATTTCAAATGAAGTAAATTAATTGAGAAAAAAGAAAAAAAGCATAGAAGCACTTACAGGAACCCTAGAACCGGTACAATCTGTTTTGGCCTCAGGCTTGACAAATGTAGTGTCTGAAACATCTTTTAATGTTCCTGCAGCTTCCTTTCCACCCCAACTTCTTCTTTTGAACATAGGAGATGTAGAGGAAACTGAGATTGTGCTTTCTACATCACTATCCTTCACATTTCTTGGCTTATGCTTTCTAGGAATCTTGTAATGAGTTTCAGTAGCAGTACTCCTTTTAGGCCTATAACCACTTGATACACTTTCTGTATCACTCTTTCGAGGCCTATAAATAGAGGATTTTCTACTTACCCTCTCATTCGAGCTTCCTGATCCTCTAAAAACATTGCTAGAACGAGACTTTTCGCTTAGCTTCTTCTTTAGTTTATCATTAATCTCTTCGAATGTCGAACTTAGGTCTTCAGTCTTCACATTCTCTTCATTTGAGCTTCCTTTCGAAGAACTTAAAGATGTTTGAGACTTTTCGTCTTGCTTTTCTTTAATCATATAATTACTTTCTTCTTTTATCAAACTTATGGCTCCTGATCTAGTTGTTCCCTCCTCAGAACTTGCATCATTTGAGCTTACACCTGAAGCACTAAAATATAAAGATTTTTCCCTTTGTTTTTCTTTGATCATATAATTATTTTCTTCGATTACTACATTACTATTGCTTCCCATTTGACCTACAGGCTTTTCTATTGGAACTTTTATTTGATCATTGGTAGAATCTAATTCAGACACACCAAGAAATTTTTCTAAATTATGGAAAGGAATAAGATCTTTAGGAGCACCAAGACATGGATGCCTACCTTGAAGGGGTCTAATGCCTTTAAGCAATGGAACAGGATATGCAGCTTCCAGTTTTTCTACGTATAAATATTGCCCAATATGCAATTTATCACATAGAATCATATCATCTTGTTCTTGTGGGAGAGAAACATATAATGCATGAGATAAATCAGCAACTCTTAAAAGGAATCCTTGATTTGGCCACAGATTACCTTCTCTTAAAACTGGAATTATGCTTCTGATTTGTAACAAAACTGGTATATGATTATCATGTATTGGGTTTTGATCACCAACATTCATCTCTTGAAGAAATTTCACTAGTGATCCAAAACTTAATTCTGCCATTTTCTTCATCAACTGTTGTCGTCAAAAAAGAAAAAAAAAAAAAAAAAAAAAACCAAGAAAGATTATTTTCTCTTTAAAAGACTATATATAGTGTAACCAAAGTTCAAAATGGGTCTCTGAATCATTGAAATGAAATAAATAGAAATCAAGAAAATGGATTAGATTTGAAATGGAGAGATGGGTTTTTGAGATTTGATTGTTTTGATCAAGAAAACGCAGGAATGAGTGGTTTTAGGGTGTCAAATACAAATCTGAATCTGCTCTCTCTCTTTTTTTTTTTCTCTGGTTTCAAGATTTGGAATAGGTCAATTTTGGGGGTTACTGTATTCAAATTAGTGACAGTTGGAGATCGTCTAAGGGATGAGTTGATAAGGGTTTGAGAACATTTAGGTCTTTAAATCCGCTAATCTTGGATACGAGAAAGGTAGTTGTAACTGCTAATTTATGGTCCACTGACATTCTATTTTTGTGTGAAACCTTATTAATTGGACATTGAGCTATGAGAATGGGTTTTGTCATGTTGGGCCATATGTGGCTTTGGGCTCTTCTAATTTCACCCCTTCTTTTTCTTTAGATGGAATGGGTAATGGATAATAACGTCTTTTTCTTCCCTTGCATGGGAAAATTTTTGAGATCATGTTTAGGAGTAATTACTGGGTCAAACAGTTACACATAAAATTGTGCTAAGGTTGTTTAATTTTTACATTGGAGAATAAAAATATTTCTTAAAAAATATTCTCCAATACTAATATTTATTTCGTATGTCCAGTTAATATTTAAAAAAAAAAGAAACAGACATTGTCTACTAATTGATTGCATATTAAATTGTGAGCTTAAAAAAAATTTAAAATTAATACATTAAAATTTTTTTTTAAAATTCAACATCTATAAATACATTTACACCTTCTATTTTATATGATACATAAATTTTGTTACACATTAATATTGGAGATTCTCTCGTACTTATAAAATTGAAAGAATTTCTATTTTACTATCTTAGATAAAATGAGGGGATTAGAATGTATTTGATGACATCCAATAGTACCATAGAAAGAAATATAGCGGTAAGTAGCATAAATACTAATATAGAGAGTATGTATGATATAATAAGGCCTTGTCATCCGTCTATATATTCAGGATTCAATCATCTATAAGTTTATTTCGTTATGTATGATATGTAAATAATAATTTTGTTGCCGAAGAGTTTGATCCACTTAAAATAGCCTTTCTCAGACTGGGCTCTTACTTTTATGGAGTAAAGATCGAAACTCTATGCTCCCCCAAGAGGGGGCATGGTCTCACACTAGCACTCAAGGGTTAGTGTGTCCTATAAAAATATTTTAAATCAAGACGTCAATGCTTAATTGGTGGGCCTTAATCGAAGGAGACAGTAACTAATATCTGATACGGATCCTTTTATATTAAAAAAAAACAATAATTTTTATTTTTATTTTTATGAACTAGCCTTGTAAACCAAATATTAAGTTGAGTTTGAAATTGAGAAAATATGAATTAGGTCTTCAATTTTATAATGATAGATAGGTAGTAAACAATAATTTAGGTTTCTTCCTTCTTTGTATGTCTTTTAATTTTTAATTTAAAGTTAAATAATTATCTAATTTATATTTAAGACTCCATTTTAAAATTTTAGTTAATAAATTTATCTAATAAATAATAAGTTCTTTTAGAAGTGTCTATAAAATATCAAAGTGTCCTTATAGTGTTCTAAAAGTTTTCAAGATTAGAAAAATTAAAAAAAAAATATTAGGATACATTTCTTAAAGTATTTCATATGTACTCAGAAGGTGTCATTATTCAATACGAATATGATACAATTATGCATAACTTTTAAAGTGCACGGGCTTTATAGTGTATAGACTTACTCATATATCAAGTCAATTCATGAAAATTTTTTAAAATTACTATTTTTTCCAATAAATAATTAAAAATACTTACATTTAAAAAAAAGTTACTTTTAATTGATTCAGTATATGGATAGAGCCATGAAAATGAGTAACAAAGTCATTTCCATTAACAAGTTAAAAAAGACAAGTTAAAATTATAATATTATTATTATATTTGTAAAAAAATTGTAAAATTGTAAAAACAATTATAATATTACAAGTTAAAATCTAAATTAAAATTAAAATTAATAAAAAAAAAAATTAACATAAAGGATTTATGGAATATCATGATTACACTATTACTTTGCTTCTGTAACTAAACATAATAAATACAAAAGCAGCCATTCCTTTCGCAATTACGTTATATTGGTTCCTTTTCATAATCACAGCTTTAACTGTTTGTAGAAACAAAGAATATAAGTTTTTGGATCCGGTTAAGAAATTATATTTGATTGTTATTTATAGCAAACCGGCTTGCATGGTTCTTTGACAGTTGTTTATCACAGGCTAATTTTGTAAAAGAATATATTTTTTTTTATTCATCTAATTCTTAGTTTTTTACACGTTAATTAGTGAGTTTGGTGGGCCATGCAAAAATGTTGGATTTCCTTTGAAGGCACCCTTCATGCACATGATAAACTTTACTCGATAGAACAAACTTTATTGTTATCAAATTGGAAGATTGTGGAAACTATAATGCATATATGGCCATCATAGCACAGCAAAAATAAGAACAACTGCACAAGGTTGTATTAGAAGATCAATGTACAGTACTCACGCAAAGTGAAAAACAAAATTGAATAAAGCTATAATAGTTATCATAATTCTAGCAATGCCTAATGTAGTCCGAACCAAAGTGCAAGAAATAGATAAAAACGATTGCTGATTTTCGGTAATAAAAGAGAAAAAAACAAGTAAGAAGATTTTGTTTATGCATATAAAAAATCTTATTGCCCCAAGAGTTGGCTCGTTTGGTGACTGAGTTCACTCTCAGAGAAAACTAACTTGTGAAACTACGTAATTGCTAAACAAAAAAAATTTATTGTACCCCATCATTAAAGATTTTGGGCCATTGCTAAAAAATTTTGTACAAAGAAGCTTTTGTTTTGCTCAAGCATCTTAAATATTACTATCATTATTACTTCATAATCCATACCTCAAAGAACACGCAACCCACCTTTTCAATTTTTTTTTTTAAAGAGGGAAAGAAAATGACAGTAATTGAAGAAAAAAAAAAGAAAGAAACGAAACTTCAACAGTATATAAACTCTCAATTCACTAGTTAAAATCTCATATCAATTCAAAGAAAACAAAACAGAAAATCAAGAAACCATGAAATACTTCAAACTTCCCTTAACACTAATTCTTTCAATATTTCTCGTAATAATAAACCCTATTGCCCCACAAAATTATGCATGTGACCAGGAAAATCCTCAAACAAGCCAATATGCCTTTTGTAACACATCTTTGCCTTATCAAGACCGAGCCAAGGATCTCATTTCACGTTTAACACTTCAAGAAAAGGTGCAACAATTAATAAATAATGCAGCAGGAATTTCCCGGCTAGGCGTTCCCGCGTATGAGTGGTGGTCAGAGGCATTGCACGGAGTATCAAATGTCGGGTATGGTGTACATTTCAATGAAACAGTTCCAGGTGCCACTAGCTTTCCTGCAGTGATATTATCTGCGGCTAGTTTCAATGAGACATTATGGTTAAAAATGGGGCAAGTTGTGTCAACTGAGGCTCGAGCCATGCATAATGTGGGTCTAGCCGGGTTGACATATTGGAGTCCTAATGTTAATGTGTTTAGGGACCCGAGATGGGGCCGTGGTCAAGAGACACCAGGAGAGGATCCTTTTGTGGTCTCAAGATATGCAGTGAATTATGTTAAAGGATTGCAACAAGTTGGTGAAAGTGGTGAAGAAGATGATGATAAGCTTAAGGTTTCAAGTTGTTGTAAGCATTATACTGCTTATGATGTTGATAAATGGAAAGGTGTTGATCGATTTCACTTCGATGCCAAGGTACCAAAATTATTATGAAACCCACTTATACTTAATTCTACATAGTGTGCTCTGATTATAAAATGGAAAATTGATTTATTAGAAATGATCAAGTCTTGTAATTATTGGAGAAAGTAACTAAAAAGACTACTTGGGTTTTGGCAGGTGACAAAGCAGGACTTGGAAGACACATATCAGCCACCATTTAGAAGTTGTGTAGAGGAGGCACATGTGAGTAGTGTTATGTGTTCATATAACAGGGTTAACGGAGTTCCAACTTGTGCTGATCCTGACCTTCTTAAAGGTGTCATAAGAGGCCAATGGAATCTTGATGGGTTAGTAGAAAGTGGACTTTGAAAGTAATGGTATCCTTTTTTTGCCAATGTTTTGACTCACAGAGCAGCACATCAGGATTCAAATACAGGGTCTCATTTCTAATGTACCGAAAACAAATTTCTGGCTAACAATGAGTTCTTGGATTTTCTTGTGCAGATATATTGTGTCTGACTGTGATTCCATTGAGGTTTATTATCACAGAATCAACTATACAGCTACTCCTGAAGATGCAGTAGCCCTTGCCTTGAAAGCAGGTACTAGAAATTAATTGCCCTTTAAACCCATAAATCAAATTCTACTTTTCAATTTTCTATTATGTTTTGACTCAACTGTGAACTCACAATTTCATAGCTCTAGAGATGTATAAGGTACCAATAAACCAAAATTACCCTACTTTCCTAAGAAAAGGTTAAAGATTGGCTAAATGGAACAACTCGATATCATTTTCAAACTCTGAGCAGCAAGTTTTAAATTTTAGTAAGAGTTAATTAAAAAATTTTCAAAATTGTAATCTTTTTAGTAATCATTTTCATCTTCTGTGATCTGCAGGTTTGAACATGAACTGTGGGGATTTTTTAGGGAAGTACACAGAAAATGCAGTGAAATTAAACAAAGTGGAAGAATCCATTGTTGATGAGGCCTTAACTTACAATTTTGTAGTCCTCATGAGACTTGGTTTTTTCGATGGGGATCCAAAATCACTCCAATTTGGAAATCTTGGACCGTCTGATGTATGCAGTGATGATCATCAATTACTAGCACTTGATGCAGCATTACAAGGAATTGTCCTACTAGAAAATAAAGGAACGCTGCCTTTATCAAAAAATAATATAAAAAATTTAGCCCTTGTAGGACCTAATAGTAATGTCACTACAACTATGATAAGTA